>PVKM010017052.1:0-26052 GCA_004027735.1 Carollia perspicillata
GCCCAGCACTTTGCTGCTCCCGCCCCTGCATACCGCTAACGGGCATTATTTACACACCAGGTTTCACCCTCTTTTCTATCATCCATTCTTTAGTTTCCTGCATATGCATATCTGCCCAACTTGACGGAAGTTTAAAAGAAAAATATAACTAATTACCCATCTTCCACTTTGCATGGAGCTATAGTAGATAAAGAGTATTTATGAACTACCTTTTTATTGGCATAATTAACTGCAATGACAAAAACACGTTTGTCTGACAGAAATCAAGCATGACCTCTGAAAAGCAAATGTGCCCCTTTCTTCTAAAGGATCACGATGTATTGTTATGCGCTGAATTAATAAATGACAATGGTGTCCTTTTTATTTTACTAAAGTTGGTCATGTTCATTTGTATTTGTTATCCATATCCTTACAATAGCTGGGTACCCTTGATTTTAATATCTGTTTAGATTTAATTATAAGAAATAAAGGTTAAATTATGGGAGAACACACGCAGAGCTCATCCTTGAGGACCGGCACAAAGAAATCAACACATTAAAGAAGAAATAAGTGGCACTTTTGCCGTTTCAATTTAATTCTACTGCTTTTCTAATGAAAATTCACCTAAACACAAAGTACCTTACTAATTATCTAATCACAGCAGGAAAATAACAAGTGTAAACTGTACAATTGTATTTTGAATCGTGCTCAGAATTGCTTCACACGTGGCTCTTCCCTAAGGTGTATTAACCAATAGTGTGGTTCTAATATATTAGCCTAAGGAAAACAAAACTCCAAATATTAATTCCTGTTTTCGCCTAACATTTTCAGATACCTAAAATTTGGGGGGATTTTTTTGTTTGTTTTTTGATTAGCAAAGTTCTTGGATTCCACACTCTCCTTCCTTTTGCAAATCTAATTAAGATTAATTGTGTATCGTTGTAAGATGTTAAAGTCACTGGAAGAATCATTAAGTTTAACTAATAAATACAAAATTCAACATTTGGGAATGCACACGAATGTCTAGGAAGATTGCTGAAGTTATGATTGCTTGGTCAATATTTGTTAGAAAAATTTCATTTATTCAGCAATATTTAAACTTTTAAAGTAGAAGAAAGATATTACGTAGAGAAAAGTGTGGAAAAAATAGCTGATTTTCAAAACAAAGTGTACTCCTGCTGAGTCTTATTTCTTTAGACATCAAGGGTAAATGATTCTTTTCTTCCTTTAAAAACTTAGGGAATTACATATTTTCCTTTCTTTTCCCCTAGTAATATCCCTCCCAGCCAGAGTCAGAAGATAGAATCATTTAAGACAATTTGAGTGAAGCTAAATCTATTTTATGTTTATCTTTTCCTTTCTTTAAACCAAGCAATGAAAAGGGCACTTAATATCAGGAGGTAGGACGTGGCCTGAATTGGTTTAGAGACGCTAACATCCACTCTAATGTTTATACATTAGCTTCAGATTTCATGCCTCAGTGAACTAACCCCAACACTGTACAAAAACCAAATGCTATCTCATGCAGTTCCAACAGAAAATAATTACAAAATAAAGTTATTAGAAGAAAGAAAAGATTAGAAGTAGGTAAATAATCTTTTCTCACAGATGAATATATATTTTCCTTATTTACACTCATTAAAAAATGTAAAAGTCTTCAAGAAACTAGAGAACAGTGAGAAAGGAATCAAAAAAATTACTTGGACATAGGAAATGAAGATAATATCTAGTACGAGCCAGTAAGTGCTACACAACTCACATCAGTTCTTTTAAGGTAATGACTGGTTTCTTAGAGAGACACCAAAGAAAACCGTGATTTCAGCCAGGTCTTTGACACAGCTTCCAAACATATTCTTATAAAGAAGTTATGGAGCTTTGAATTAGGTACATTATGTAAGAATTCTTGTTCATTAAACAATTAAACTTAAGTGGAAACTAATGGACTGATCTCATCTTGTGTGGGTATCTTCCATGATATAGAACAAGCCTCTCCTCGGCAACCTTTTAAATAAATGCCTTAGCAGAAGGCGCAGAGCATTTGTTTTACAAATATGAAAATCACGTAAAAATCGAGATGCCAAAATCATTTCCCCAGTACACTAGACTAAAGTTAACAAAATGAAATTTACATGGAGTAATTACTCAGTTCTAAATTGAGGTTTAAAAAACTCAATTAAATAAATGTAAGAAAAGAAGGCTGGAGATTGCAGTGGTTCGCCTGGAAAAGACCAGGATGCATTTGAACACACAAACTAAGCCAACTACTGTACAGAAACTGCTTTAACGTCAGGATAAAAATAAATAAACACAAACAGAAGCTAAATTTAGCCTCGGTTGCAATACACAGAAATGTAGTGTCTTAGCCACAGACGTTCACGTTTTGCAAAGGTCAGACCAAATCGGTGACATCGTTTCCTCCTCACTTATTCATTTATTGTTCGTTGAATAATATGATAAGCATTTTTCATATGCAAGGTGAAATGCTGTTAAAAAATTCCCCCTGAAACATTTTAAGGGAACTGACAGCTGAAGGCTTCCAGGAGGAAGGCAATTAAAATGAAGAGGATTCCAAAAACCATGTCACATAAATAGTGAATGAAAACTGAGATATTTTCACTGACAAGGAAAATAGCCATAGGAACAGACCCGTGCATTTGGAGGGCTACCATAAAAATAAAGTAGACCTAAAACTAACACCTACTAACCATTAAAAGGCAAATAAATAGGAGACCAAGAGAATGAAGACTTTTTTAAAAAAGACAATTTGAGTCGTTTCCCAACAGAAGAGGCACCTCGGACGCGCCTGCATTTCCCAGTGCATTGCACAGAGGAGTGGATGGCGTAAGGGCGCTCTTGTCCCCAGGTGAGGAGCACCAGGTAGTGGGGCAGAGTCACCTGTGAAATTACGATCTGGGAAACTCCATTCAAGGGAGCTACAGTGCAGTTATCACGTGGCTTAGATAGCTTCGCCTATTTTTAACACTTACCCTGTTTACCCAGGACTGATCCATCTCACTGTCTTCCATTTACAGGTTTATCCCCCACTCTACACGCCTCAGGGCCCCTTTCTGCCAGTTTCTCCCCGTTTCCACCTTCCAGGGAGCTATCTATTTATATTCCCTGGGTGGCGCAGACAGATTTTCTCTCTCAGGGCTTCAACCCTAGTTAGCTCTAGGCGGAATTCTCCGGAGCTGCCTGAACTCCAGCACTCACTTGATACCTTCATTTCTGGGCACATGATTTTCCCGACTAGTCTCCTCCATGCTCTCGGCCAGCAATTTCCAACCTTTTTCATTTCATGGCACATGTAAACGAATTACTAAAATTCTGTTGCTCACCGAATATATATATTTGTGCAGATCTGACAAAAAATATGTACAATTTTGATTCACTCACACTAGGCAGCTGTTGTTGTGTTGGCTGGTATTGTTATTATTATTTTGACAACCTCAGGGAAAGGAGGTCAGTGCCCCTGACTAAACAGTCAGACACCACAGGTTTTAAAAATCCCTGTGGCACGCTGGGGGGAAATTGCTGCTCCAGGTGCATACCGTATCCCATGAGGACCTCTAAACCTGAGCCTCCATTTTCAACTCTGAGTTTTCCTTGGACCCCTTCCCTGAATTCGCATTTAAGGGTTTTCTAGGAATGAGTCCTCCAGCCATTTCGACAAAGCTCGATTGGTCCACTGACTCTACCATTTTCTCTAAACTCTAGGGTTCCTGTAATACACTGTCTCATCCTGCTCTTAGCATGAATCATCGAGGCGTTCCATTTCTCATCAAGAGTTACTACCCCTTTTTTGATGGAACAGCATCCTTTCCAACTTCAACTTGCCAAGTACTTAGACACACCGAAGATCAAAGAAAATGTCTCTTGTATTGGCAAAGATCAAAGGATAAAAAAGTAATACAGAAACTAATAAAAAATCAAATTACAGTAATCAGAAATAGAGTGATTAGTCATTACTGAGATTAGTGTAAATAATCCAGGGGAATAATAAAATCAAAGTCCAGATTAGCTGGACAGAAAAGTAGGGCTACGGATGAATTAATGAATATTGTTGACATAAATAGAAAAATATATTGAAGAGGAGTGTATTTGAAAATATTAGAAATCTTTAAATAGGAGTAAAAAAGGATATGTATCCAATTAAATAGAGAAAATTTGACAAGAGAACTTGTATGTATGTATGTTTGTATGCATTTATTTATTTTTGCAGAAAGAGAAAAGATTATTTTATTTTGAAGACAGAACAACTTCTTTGGATATTTATCTCATTTGAACCTCACCCGCTTGTCACAGAACTAATGCCTTGCCTTTTCTATACTATGAGCACATCACACACTGCAAGAAACACACACATACACACACCCCAAGATGTTGCATCCTGAAATGAACAGAAGCAACAACAGTGAAAGGGTGACTTCTTTACCTTGGGTCACAAAAGCGAATGACAACTGAGCCGACTGCAGGCTTGTGCATTGTCACTCCTCACAGTTCTGACACTTAGAGCCACATGAGGACCTTTGCAAATGTGATACCATGTGAAAACATTTCCTGCTTTTTCCATTACAAACAGACTAATTGTAACCTTGACAATTTCATAATCTTGTTTTGTTTTGCTTTATGGGCACATCATATATTCATACATATCATCATATATATAAACCTTGTAAATGGGTGAGTCCCCTTCTTTGGGACTTCCCTTGCTACTACAGTAGATGTCATACCTTTTATATACAGATGAGGCTATAGAGGCACTACAGCTTAATCACAAATGCACAAAAGTATCGAGATTCACATAAATGTCTAGCTCTACATTAGTGTAGTTACCTTTTGCTCCAGAGAAAATTACTCCGACACTGGATAGCTTAAACAACAAATATTGATTATCCCAAAGTTTTTCTGCATTAAGTATTCTGAACATAAATTATCCAGGTGGCTCTGGCTGAGATCTGAAAATGCTGAGAATTAAGCTCCTGGCCAGGGCTACAGTCATCAGGGGTCAGCTTTTAGGCTTCTTCACATGCCTGAGCACAGGCTGCTGACATTGACATTGCTGCTTGCCATGCACGTTAATTCCTGGACACGTGAGATTTCCATAGGGCAGACCACAACACGGCAGCTTGCTTGACTCAGAGGAG
Organism: Carollia perspicillata; assembly: GCA_004027735.1. Lineage (NCBI taxonomy): Eukaryota > Metazoa > Chordata > Mammalia > Chiroptera > Phyllostomidae > Carollia > Carollia perspicillata. The sequence goes on from PVKM010017052.1 coordinate 5,127, forward strand.
GGAAGCCAGAGGGTAACAGAGGATGCAGAGAAAAGATTCTGGAGTCTTTCTGCAACCTATTCTCAAATGCGATATCACAGCTTGTCTGCCACACAGATTCTCTGAAAGGAAGCCACAAAACTCAGCCCACATTCACGGGGAAAGCATTACTCAAAGTGTAAATATCAAGGAGTGAAAATCATTAGGGACCGTCTTAGAGACTGCCTCCCACAGACTGCAAAAGTCCTTTTTCTGCATGTGCGAGACACAAACTTATTTGCTTCTTTTTAAGTTATAAAGCAATTATAGAAACATCCTTAAAAGAATATTTACTTTATTAAAAAAATTGGCTGGCTTCAACCCCCCCCAAAAAAAGCCCTCAAAATTTAGTTTAAACACAGCAACATAGTTAGTTAAATACAATTTTTTTCCCAACATGACTTAAACAATACACATTTAAATATCTTGGTGCTGTTCCAGATACACTATATTAGATCACTGAAGAATAATGATACTTCCGTAAAAAGCTAGATGAATAAACAGAAGTCATGTTTTTAACTGTATTAGGGATCTGTGGGAGTGATGAACACTACATAAACTACAACTCCAGGGATGAGACTATTTCTGTGACGAGGTAAATTCTTCATCCATTCTATTCCCTTTGAATACATATGCCAGTTCTAAGTTCAGGCTGAACTGGTTTGATCAGACGGAGCCTGGGCAAAGAGAAAACTGGCAAAGCTCTTGCCTGTAGTGAAGAGCCGAGGAGACAAACTGAAAACTTGAAGAGACTGACATGCATGGTTTGAATCTGCGGAAGCCTGGTGCCGAGTGCAGGGTGTGGAGAAAGGCTGAAAGTTTCAAAAGCACAGAAAGAATCTCCCATAGTCTCGCGGTGCTTACTGAACATGGACTTGCCCATCAGGGAGCCCGCTCCCAACACAGTCACTGCCTCCCCTCCAGGCACGTAAGAGCCTCAGATCCATGTAAAATAAGACAAGCGAGGCAAAACCCTGGGCCATCTGATGGGCAGTGCTGTATCTCCTATAATTTTTTACGGTAAGAACAAGACTCATCGGACTTTTGATCAGGCTTGGTTATATGTTATAGGAAACAGGACAAGATCGGTAAAACAGATTGAAAGATGGAGAATTTCAACAGAGAAGTGTAGTTTAGAAAAGGAATGGAATGGACATTCCAAAACTAAAAAGTATAATGTCTGATATTAAACATTAGTTGCATGGGTTAACCTCAGACTCAATAGGGTGAAAAAAAAGAATTAGTGATTTCTAAGTTAGGAAACAGAAAATAAATGAACTAAAATACACAGATTGGAGAGCAATGAAGAAACAGAACACCGTCCAACAGACATATAAGAGAAACTCAAAATAGCCAACATTCTTATAATTAATTCACAGGTGAGGAGATAATGGGGCAGAAGCAAAAACTCCGAGACATAATGAACAAGAATCCCCCAAAGGGGATGAAAGGTAGTATTCTGTATGTTTCTGAGTCAGTGAACCCTAGTTAGGATAAACACATGCTCAAGCACACACTAAAGCTACATGGAAAATATATTCATATCCAAGACAAAAAAATTGTAAAAGCAGAGAGAAAAAAGACACATTGTCATCAAAGGAAAAGCAATAAGACTGACAACTGATTTCTCAATATGAGTGATGGCAGCCAGGAAACAATGAAAGATGAGGAAAGAAACTGTCAAGTATCCTCCATACCCAAGTGAAACAGTCTTAAAACTAAATGTTAAATAAAAATGGTTGGTTCCAAGCAAACCGACATGAAAGAAATCTATTACCAGTGAACCTGAACTGAACAAAAAACGTAAAAGCTGTCCTTAGATAAAAGATAATGAAAACAAACAAAAAAGGACTGAAGAGCACTAACCAGCAGTAGCAAATTTATAAATAAATATAAATGAATATTAACTTTATAAAGCAATAGTTGGCTATCTAATGAAATTTCAATTATATCTAGAAGTATATCTATATAAGAAAATAAGAATGCAAGTACACAAAACACATGAATGGATTTTAAAATCTATAAGGCTCTAGAAGTATAGGGTACTGGTAAAAATGCATTTTTATAAGACTGTAATATTAGTTAAGAAACTAATAACTTTGAGTGCAAGCCATGTTTGGTATGCAAAATCCTTTGCTTTCTTTGCTCCCCTAGGCTACAAACCCAAGGCAGATAACAACAAATTCAATAGTTTATTTTCTTAAGTTAAAATTTAAAACAGTGGGCAGATGATAAACACAGACAATTTGTATGTTCTTGATGTCTACAGAGGAAGCAGGGCTATGGGTGTGAGAAGGCTGTTGAGATGCCAGGCAGCTCCTGTCTTTGATCCATGATAATATGTAAGAAAGTAAATAAAAGGTCTCAGCAACCAACACACAATGATTTTAATTACTCACTATCTCAAGTAAAGTCACTAATAGCCAAATTTTATGGAGACCCATTTAGGAAAATAAAAATGAGCCCCTTCAATATTAATTGATCCCTTCTTAAAGCAATGCCAGTATTTCAATGGAACATGAAAATATTAATGAAAATGATGAAAATTCACATGAGCAATACATTAATTTATTCAGATTGGTGGGGACACCCAATAAATTTATAAAGTTACATAGTTGAAATGCATTGTTCCCTAAGCATATTTTGTACACATAAAATACTTTATATCATTTAAAAGTACTTTCTTTTTATATAAAAGCTATCACACATTTGGTAAGAAAAACTCAAGATTAATATGCCCATTCTAAGACAGTGACCTGCTTCATATCCAGCTATGCTATATCTCTATGAACAGTTGGGAAAATTTAGATTAACTTACTTTTCATTTGCATAATGCATATATATTCCCAGTCTCCTATTTTAATATGATAAAAAGGGTAAAGCCATATTAATTCAAGCATTCTGTTGTGGTTTTCATGTATTAGTTTAATTTGCCTCATAGTTCTTTCCTTCAGAGTCATGACCAGTTCTCTCCAATGTTGAAACACACTCGGTTCGATATTTTCAGAGTAGGGGCCTGCATGTTAGCAGAACTCGGGCTTGGTGATAACCAATATAGATTTTCAAATAATCAGAGTAATTTAACTTAGACATGGGATTGTAGAGACAGTTTAAAACTTTTTAATTGTAGGATATCAGAGGAAGTCATATTTAAGACTCACAGAAATTATTAAAAAATCTGTATCCTATAGATTTTTATTATGTATATGAATATTGATGGATAGTATATGATTTAAGCAGAATATAATTTTATTATTCATGTTAGTGCCAAAAACATAACAAAGCATTTGGTACATTGCTATTAATGATACAAGCATTATCAAAATTCATCTATATTTTATAGCTGAAACCTCTAATACACTGATACCTTATTAAAATTTTTACTTTTCAATTATATTTGACATGCAATATTATTTTGTATTACTTTCATGTGGATAACATAGTGGTTAGATCATCACATATAACACTTTACAGAGTGTTACCCCAATATTTTCTATGCCTACCTGGCATAGTATACAGCTATTACAATATTATTGACTATATCCCCTGCTGTGTTACGAACCCTCCTTGCTAAATAATCCTGCCCTATCATTGTTTTCCTCCATTTATTTTCTAGACCTCGTCTCATAATCTGTCATCCCCAGATGCCCAAACAATTGTCTGCTCACTTCCTACAATTTACTACTCTTTGTTAAAATGTGATCTAAATCTTTGGGTCTAATTTCTTCTTCGGGGTTTCCACTTGATTCTGTGAAGCTTCCATGAATGTATAAAATTAAGATATGTGTGTGTATGTGTGTGTGTGTGTATAAAGTGTGTAAGCCTTTTATCTTGTTAATCTCTTTTGTCAGTTTAATTCACAGGTCTGACGAACAGAACCACTGAGGACAGGGGCCATCCCTGAAAAAATATACAAGTGTAGATCAAAATCCCCATGGTTGATTTACAGAAAAGATGTTATTAAAATGAGAAAGTCAACCAACAGGCAAACTACTTGAAATAAATAATTCAAAGCTTTTACTATAGGCACTATGGTGTAGAAGAAAAATCCTACATGAATCACTACAGTCCTTAAATACCCAAATACAGTCAAACCACAAAAAATTCCAGTATAAAGCATAAAACAATGACTTTGTTGCTAAATATTTTGCTCTGAATTGGAGTCTATTCAAGACCAAGTTCTTACTTCATATTCTTTTCAAAAGTCCTAATATCAACTTCTAGAATTATATTGCCAAGACAAGTAGGTCTTTTCATATAATTTTTAAAAATTCATAAAGATGAGTGTTTACCCTTAAGCACAGCTATTATTCACTGTCAAAAATTTTATCAGATAAATAGAAGCAATATCGATGTTTCTGGAAAATTGTGAAATTTCTTTAATGACTTGCATGCTCAAGTAATACCACAAAATATATCCTCAGATCCGGTTTAAACCAACTCTAGGTGTAATACGGACATACCTCATTTTCTTGTGCTGTGCTCTATTGCATTTCACAGGTATATCTTTTTTTTTTTTTTTTGCAAATTGAAGGCTGGTGGGAGAAGTCTTGCATACAGCAGGTCTGTCAGTGACATTTTTTCTAGCAGGTTCAGATGATGGTCAGTGTTTTCTGACAATAAACTACTTTTAATTAAGGTGGGTGCCTTGTTTGTTTTTTTTAGACGTAATGCTAGTGTATACAACAGACTACATTAAAGATGACTTTTATATGCACATTTGCAGAAATCAAAATATGATCACGTGACCTGCTTTATTGAAATGTTTGCTTTATTGCCAGTGTTCTGTATCTGAAGCCCCAGCATCTCTGAGCTACACCAGATCTTACAACTAAATCTACTCACACCGCTATTTTCACTAACATTGAAAAGAAAACCTAAAATAAAGAGAATGCAATTCAGGTACTTGTCTAAAGCCAACAAAAGATTTAGAATTCTCCACACATTTTAGCATCTGCTGGTTGCTCTTATCCTTTCTGATAATATTTTTACATAAAGCTGAAATAAATTATGAGCTTCCTTTTCTAATTGTATTTCTACTTTACCACAAGGAAAACCCACTGTTATTCAAATCAATCTTTACTCCCCAAACGGTTGCTAGTGACACCCTGATATTAGCATCTAACAGCCTCATCAATTGCAGATGACAAAAAAATAAGTGCTCCTATTGTATGGTTGGGGGAGAGTTCCAAATCCAAAGAATGGCCTTGATTAATTTCAGTGTCTGCGGAATCGTAAGGAAGTTCTTGTCTTTCAAAGATGAAGGCAATTGTATTGCAGGCTCCTTTTCTACCCATCATGCTTGAAATGGATACAACTTTCATAGTTTTGCATGGGAAAATTGACTTTAATATCTAGGACTTTATTATACTTCTTGTTACGCTCAGAGAAGATTTGAAAATTATTTTGCTTGCTATTATAGATTTCTTTGGTAAAATTCAAAATTTATATTTTCTTTTCAAAAGGTTTTTTTTGGCTTTTTAAGGTTGTTAGAAGGAAACTTCATGGAAAACTTTCCGACTGACACCCGAGCTTCATTTCACATACATGCGGTCCTCCCTTCTGGGTATTTCTCCCCATGCTGGAGAATACGGAATTGTCACATTCTGTTGCTGTTCCACAGCCCAGAAAATTTTCAAAAGACGTTAATACACACGCCTTTCCTTCCACTGTTGATGTTCTTTAAAGGGATAGATGCTGTTCCATTTTCTTAGAACAGAATTAGGAAAAAAATAACACTTAAAAAGACAAAGTAAATAAAATCACAGCTCAAATGGTAGGTTCTCTTATTCAATTTAGTCGGTTACTAGAAACACTAACCCAGAATGAGACTGTAAAATGAAAGTGTATATATTTATTTATTTAAAATTTAATTCTAGTTATCACTATGTACCAGCTTCTATTAGAAAGACATTTTATTTTCACCCTCTTTTTTTTTGTGGCAGCCATATTTCCAAAGATCTACCCTTCAATTGATGAATTTGGTGGCTGCAAAGTAGCGGTCCTTGTCCTCAGACGCACGGCTCTGAGTCTCACTGTGGCTCTGGGAAGAAGCGGGTGGAATTAGAAGTGAAGGCTGTGAGAACGTTCTCCTTCTTCTCCCATCACATCCCAGTCTGCTCTTGGGAGTCTGGAGCTCAAGTCGAGAAGACAGTGCTTGCGGATGGCACCGCCTTGCCTGCCGGCTCCTGCTCATTTCACGTGTGGGAGCCGGGGCCGGCGACGTGACTGTGTTTGTGGGAAGGACCTTTAAAGGAGGCAACAAAGGTTAAATGAGGTCCTAAGGGTGAGACCCCAATCCACTAGGACTTGTGTCCACATAAGAAAGAAAATTGAACAGCAGAGGGGATGGGTGTGCCTGGAACAAAGGCCTAGAGAGGACACAGGGAGAAGACAGTGGTCTCCGTCCGAGACAGGGAGAGAGCCCCCACTGGGGACCAGTCCTGCTGGCACCCTGATCTCGGACTTCCATCCCCCAGGACTGTGAGAAAACGCATTTCCATGGTTGAAGCCAGCCGGTCTGTGTAGTTCTGTTACAGCACCTCAGACTAACACAGACAGCTAGGATTTCTGATGTGTAGAGGCGTAGGCCGCAAGTCCACACACTGACAGGGACTGATCACTGCGGCTTTGCACCTCTGAGTCCGCTGGGCTTCCCTCTGTGCAGCGTTCTGACCCTGCCAGGGGACAGCTTACTGGCTGCCCCCGTCCATTAAACCTGCCTAGGTTGGAAGACCTTGCTTTCTCCACAACTTTATTTTTCACGCAAGCTCATCATTTCCATTTACAAACGCGCACTACAGTTTTCGCCTTTGCCCGCCTCTGGCACTCACTCACGGGCGGAGGGGGTACAGTGTGTTTGGTTACATAGGCCCTTCCAACCACACTGGGACTTCCTGCCCCGTAGTGGCCAATGGTCAGCATTTCTTACTATTTCTCACAGTTTGAGGGAAAATGCGTTGGTCGGCTGATTTCCCACTTTGCCCATTTCACCTGCTTGATAAAAGATAGGATTTCTCTTCTACTTTTCAAGCTTTTCTTGATATCCATGCCCTCTCTTTATATAGCAATATCGTTGTAAGGAAAAGGATGAGTTTTAAAAAATGCTTTCTCTATATTTCATCCAATTAATATGTATTGTTGTCAATTAAACCAAAATTACTGTAAACGATAAGTTCTAGGTGGCATTGGAACAAAATAATGCCAAGGAAAAATTATCTTCCTTTTAAAAAAATACTATATATTTTTTATGGAGCTTATTTATTTATATATGGCATATATGGCTTATTTATTATCTGCTAATGTAATCTTACTTGTCTTTACCTTTTATTTATGTTAAATAAGTTAGTTTGCGATCTGAGTGATGATCAATTCAATGAGTCCTTGAAACCCATTAGTATACGACCTGAGAGGTTGGAAGACTAACCCTGTTCAGTCCCTGTTCTGTGTGTGCTCTTCGGAAGTACGTCTGGTTCTGGTTATCTGGAGACTCCTCACGTGTAATGGCAGCGGGGTTCTGTTGTCACCAGAAGCCCCAGTGCTGGCTTGGATGAGGTAAGCTCCTGAACATGTCCAGGTAAGACTGTGGGTGGCAGCAGAGTTGGCAGAGAATGCTCGGCTCCCTTGTTCAGATCCTAGAACAAGAGTGGACGTCTCGGGTGCTCCTATGAGTAGTGTTTCCTCCAGTGTCCCCTCGACGAAAATGTCTGAGAGCCAACTCTGTTGCTGTCCGTGGGAGATTATGCCAACAGAGTATTAACTAGAGAGTACATCAGTCCCCTCACCTGGACCAGAATTTCTGCTGAGGCTACAGAGTGGAGACCAGTGTGGGAGGTTTGCCAAACTAATCACTGGAAGTTGATGTTGCTTGTCTTCAATGCGCAGATCATCAAGAAGCAGGGACATATCCGCGTCTATAGCAAGCATACGTGTCTTTAATTCAATGGTTTGGAAGCAATATTAGGCCTACATTTTCTCCACTACTTTCTAATCATTGTAAAAATTGCTTTCAATGTTCTTTAGAACAATTTTATCTGTACTTATTCCAAGCATGATACCTAAGACCAACCTTGTAGTTGCAGGTATTTCTTGGATGATTTGAATGAACTACAAATCAATTCCCCTGATGAAAAATATCATTCTTGTTAAGGACTTTTTAAATAAACTTTAATAAGTAGGAATTTCAAGTTTTGTGCTAATTCTCAGGTTTCTAATAACCAAGTATCTGACCCATATAAATCTTGGAAATCTAATTAGACAATGTTAAGTTCTTCCGAGTTGAAGCCACAGATGTCTCACACCGGGAAAATCAGCAAGCCCCAGGGTTTGTTTGGTCTAGAGGAGTGTCAGATTTTCATGGATAATTTAAGAGCTAATAACTCTAATTCTTTCCTGTAAACCAAGAGATGATAAATAATGATTGCACTAAAACTGTAAAATTAACCCTCTAGGCTAATGAAACTTTTCAGGAACCGTTGAGGAAATTAATTTCTGGTACTTAATGTTTCTTTATTGCCAATCTTTCTAGAATTGTATTATATCTTATACTGTGACAGAAAAGACACATAAACTCAGTGGAATGATGTGATTCAAAAAGAATTCTGTGTCGAGAGAAGCTTCAAGTACCCTTCCACTGTTATTCTCCCTGAAAATATGTTATAGAAACAAACATTCTTCAATTTTTAATTCCAGTGGAATTTTTATCTTTTCTTATTTTTGCTTGTATAGCATCAAATAATGAATTTCTGTAGAGAAAATCAAATGTGCCTATAAATAATCTAAAACTCGTATCAAATACTTTGCTGTGACATAATTTTACTAAGTATGTAATGTAATTTGGTCAACTGAAATTTTACTACAAAATTAACATGAAAATTTCTGTAGATTATTGGTATTTAAGGCTTAATATTCATAACTAAAATTACTACAAATTATTAAAATTCCCTTTATCCTCACTATTGACTCTAAGCTATAATATTCTAATCTTTTAGAAATACTGGATCAACTAAAATCAAGCAACTTTCTGATTTTCATGTATTAAGGAACGGGTATCAAAGCCTCGTAGCAGAAGTCCACAGACTATAGGCTTCTTCATGGAGCTCACTCCAGCCACAAAGGTTTCCATCGTGTGGTTCATCCTCAGTCTGACCTTCAAGGGACCCTGTTGTTTCTAGCGGGGAGACAAAAGCTTTGCCGCCCAAAAGGAACTAGGAAATAGCCTACTTTTAAATCATGCATTAGCACTTAGCATTTGGAAATCCCAGTTGCAATGGCTGGAGTTAAATCGGTGCAGTTTTTTTAAAGGCTGAGTGCACCCAAACACAGGGTAGCAAGCAGACCCTTGGGTGAGGACAGTAGCATCCCCGCCCCAAGATCCCTGTCAATTAATGGAACACCTACAGCGTTCGACAGCCGTGTTTCCCCACTAAGATTTATGACTGGAATTACCGCACGGAAAATTGGCCTCTAAATGGTAGACGCTCTCCAGGGCCCGCGCTCTGGCCTCTTCGGCTCTTCTGGAGTGAGACGGGAGGGCACTGAGGAATTTCCCCAGACACCAATTTAAATTCTGTCTATCCGAGTTCCTGCTATTGATTTTTCATAAATGTTGAAATGAAAAACTTGATCATAACTCCAGTACAGTAGGGCAAGTGGTGGAGTGGTGGGTTAGGAAAATACACTGAATGGAAAATAAAAATGGTGCAGACACTTTCTTGTATAATCATTTGCAAAGTCTACGTTATCCTGGGGGGATGGGGTTAGAACTATGGCTGGATCTGGAGTGCACTGATTTAGGAGAAAATGGGTTTTTACTATGTGCAAAATCTTATTTTCTAGTGCTCTTTGTCATAGAATCATGGATATAATAAAGTAAATAAAACCTAAGTGAGATTAATAGACCTTCCAGTCATACCAACCTTTCTCTTGACACTCACATAAGGGCAAAAAAGTGATCCAAGAATCTACAATATATGGATACCAATCAGGTTTTGAAGATTCCTTTTAATTATATAGTATTAGCTTAATGTATTTCTCAGTCTGTATATAAACATACATTTTAAAAACTTATTCCTATGTATTCAGAACGCACCATTACTTTTAAAAACTCTAAATAGACGTTGTCATTTTTCTCTCTTTGTTGGGAAGTGTCAAGTGATCTGTAGGACGAGTGTCCCATTTTCTTTCAGGCTTAATGGGAACTTCAGCACCACACATCACACTAATAAATAAGAAGTCAAACTCACTCTGCCTGAGCGAAAGGCTTCTCCCCGGTTTCTGACCAGGGTTTTAACAGCGGGGTTTCTGTGGTGTGGGCGAAGGGATGCATATATTGAGGTGTGTGCTTTGGACAAAGAAGTCCCAACTGTGATGAAGAAAACTTGTTCCTGAAAAGCTTAAAATTAGTATAATTCCCAATGCCACTAAATTGACACAACTTAAATCTAAAAGAAAGGTCTGTTAATAAATCTTAAAAAATCCCATCCAGAAAAAAATTCAGTGCTTATATAGACCATTAGACAAGGTGTATGGTTGCAAAGGAAGATATTTTACTTTGTATTGATTTTTTAATGTTATTTTTTTGGAAAAAGGGTTCTTCCTCTTTTTCTCTTATTTAATTACTTTTTATACCACCGGAAAAGGCTGCCTGTCTTTGTCTTTACTTTCTTTTTGGCTTTTAGATATCAAATTACATTACTAACTCTAAACAAAAGGGGTTAATTAAAGGGCTGCCCAGGGTTATTAAACAGTGGAAAAGACATGCCACCTTGAATACTGACCATATAACGCTCATTGAAGACTCTTGTTCTTAGCAAGGACTCCATGTCATTATAAAAACTTAGAGCCTGAACTTTTTTGTGCAGGAAGGATGTGTGGCCAAACCCTATGGCGCTTTGGCGTGATGACATCCTTTTTTCTTCTGATGGGAAGAAAAAAAAAACATTTTGACAACATAAAAAGAGATGTCCCTCTGAGACTTCATTGCTAGGGCCAGTACTGAATTTGCCAATTCCAACAGACAGAAAATTCTGAACAAAGCACTCATGTCTCTAGGATAATGAAGCCCAACTCCGTAGAGGAAAGGAAAGTTCCTTTGTACAACAACAACAACAAAATAGTGCAGATATCTGAAATGAGCCAATCCTGCTCTTCTCATTCATCAATCTCAATATGATGATTAGATGAACAAAATTGCCTTATAAAATATTCATGCAGTACGATTTAGAGGCAGCTTAATGAGGTACCTACAATTCTTGCTGGGATGAGTGAAATTCCCTCAAGTTGCACACAGAGAGCTGAAGGGAGTGAGGGTTATGTCATAGTTTTTCAAAACAAACTTCTTCCTTCTCTGACATTCTGCTGGGTCGTCCATGCAGATGCTAATGTTGTACTAGACTGACTCTCGCTCTCCTGGCCCCTACTCTCTGTCCAACTGCTTTGTGGAAGCGCAAACAACCATAGCGTCTCACCTGTTATATAGACAATGGGCCCTTAGCGTGGCTTGGGAATCTCTCCCAAACCACCTTCGCTCTTTCAGAATTCCTCCTTGGGCAACAATCCTCAGAAGTGATAATTAGTTCAACCTTTGCTGAGAGCCATTTACTGACCTATCCAGCATTTATCTTCAAAGAGATTGCAGATTCATGGGGTAAACAAAAAAAAAAGATTTCATAAGTCATGAGAACTGTCACTGAAATGTATGTACATACTTTAAAAAGCTAAGTAAGCCTCGATCCAGTGTTGGGAGCAAAGGAAGTATTGTTCAAAGACGGGAAAATCATCCCTTTGAAACGCACTCATCGAGGAAGACAATCCCCCACGTCCCCTTTTCTGTGGGCAGCCAAGAACATGCCTCCTCCGGTACCCTTCTCCAAGCTGCTCCATTCGCCCTGTCATGAAAATAGGACACATTGTTTTTCCTTTAGAGAAAGTCGACGAAATAGGAGAACCAGTAGCCTTGATTACCTGATGGATTTAGGCGAAACTCTGTGTGACCTGCGGTGCCGTCAGGTACTCTCGCTTGACAACTGCTTTTCGTTGATCTTGAGAATGTGTGTGCCATGTGTTGTCTGGTTGGCTGGCTGCATCTAAATACGACATTTTCTTCGTGGCTTCACAATCTCTTTAGAGGTTTGCCTGAGATGTGCATCCTGGTTTAATGTGCATTACATAAGAACGCTGCTTTGTTTTTCTCTTGTATCTATGTGGAAAGGTTTTCTGGATCGACAGATTTTCTTTTCCAATTGTATTTCTTGAAAAGAAGCTTATAGTAGTAGTATCCCATTTCACAGATGTGGAAACTGATCGCAAAGAAATCTTGCTTAGCGACAGGGCAGGAAATTAGCTCCAGCGCCAGGCTCTGGAGGCCATCACTTCACCCCCTACTATCTAATGACCTGGGTGTCTTATATGCAGGCTTCTCCTGGGTTCATTTGCACAATAATCATACCTTTCATTCCACAGCTGATGGTGCACTGCTGGGCATACTGGGACATAGAATTTTATAATTAATTGATTTATGAATTTATTTCTCAGGTATAAGATATTCAGTTTAGTGGAATTTATGATAAGAAGGTGTTTCTTTTCAGTATTTGTGGAATTATATTCCTACCATTTCCCTCAAAAGAGTTTCTACTCATTCTCTTAGGGAACTTCGCATGCATCTTTGTTTGTGCCAGAGTTAAAATAAAACAGCTGTGCCTGCTTATCCAATGTCTATTCACATCGAGTCGAAGGGAAACCTATCCTTCCACAGAGACACAAAATAAATATGTCAAATCTCAATTCAAAGAAAACTAAACTGCACGTTTCTTCATTCTAGTAGTATTCCAAAGTCATTGTCGGTCACTTCTGCCTGTCATTGTCGCCATTGTCTTTCTGCACACTGAGCTTTTGCACTGTTTCATTAGAGCACACTCATTTATAGCACAGACGTTAAAATAGAGGCTCAGAAGTAAAAAGGATCTTGGTTCCAGTCCCAGCTTACTTCTTACTGACTCTGCCATTTGAAGAGAACTCTACAAACTTCAATTTGTAAAAAATTTCTGATATGAGTAGAATTGCCAGACTTAGCGGATGAAAATATAACCTTGACTCCTAGGCTCCCTAGAATGCCAGACACCTGGTAACCTCTCAGAGACATTGGCTATTATGATTATGATTATATTATAATTATATATATATAATTATATATATAATTATAAATAATTATAATATATATTATTTATATATTAATCATATATATTAATTATTAATTATTAATTATTAATAATATTATATATTATATATAATATATAATATATATATTATAATTATATATATATAATTATATATATATATAACTGTACAGAGATTGGTAAAAGTAAGTTTACTGTTTTGAATATGCAAAACACAGAGTTCATTCTTATATCATTTGTTACTGTATTACTTATTTGTATTGTTGTCTTCTTGTTACTGTTGCCCTGTATTCTTACTGATGACTTATCTTTTGGATAATGAGGACTGGCAATTTCACCCACGTTTGCCCACCCGCTGTCCGAGACAGATTCTCTGCAAGTCGTCCTACATTCATGCTTGTGTAATGAGAGGTGTAGTGTTAACAAAAAGTATACAGAATTACTAGGTGACCACAAAAATGTCCCTAAACCTTGGCATTTATAAAATATATCATTTTAATTTATCTTCAAAAATTCATATTTAAGAGTCTAAAATTTGTGTTTAAGGTGATAGGCCTCAAATGCCCGTGTTCAACTTGGATGAATCTGAAGTCATTTAAAAAACAGAGAAATGTGACAAACTGCTCTTAATTCACTCTTTGTATTTTTGACTGTACTGGAAAGGTATATTTTGCTTAGCAATCCCTTGACATCTGCTCCTTGGGCTAGACCAGCGTTCTCTGCCGTTTCCCATCTGAGCCGTGTTACTTGGAATGCTCAGGCTCAATTATGATGAATAAAGAACGAAGCATTTCCTCTCGTTTTTCCAGAGGAACGTTTATTGTCCCGTCTGCGGTAGTGGAATGAAAGCAAATGCAGTGCGGGGACAACATTTCGGTGACGGCAGACCTACTTCCTGCTGGCTCCACTCAAAGTAGCTGTTCTGCAAAAACCGCTCTCTCCGTTTTCCCAGCTTAGTCCCAATGATTTACTTTCACCTTGGTTTGCTCCCTTAATTATTTGCTTACGTTCATGGCCTTTCTGCCCATAAAAGATACCAAGTCCCCTGCTGGGGTCTTCACCAGGAATACCGGTCAGGTGCACCCACGACACTACAAAGAAAGGGAAGAGAGTCTTGGGCCCCTGGTCGTCACATCTGGTCGTGCTCTGTCGAACACAAGGAGGGAGGTCACCAGCACACTCTGAGCCACCTGGGAGAAGTCCCAGAACCTGGCTACATGGTCTCTAGGCTAAAGCACCTACTTCTGTGGCAGCGTCTTTTCAACCGGCTCTCTGCCATCTGAGAGCCCTGTGGTGGTGGGGTTGGGGGAGGCTATCCCCAGACCCCTTTCCCTCAAGCCTCTGCTCCCTTCCTATGCCAGGCACAGCTTATTAATTTTATTCAAGTCCCAAATCTTACAGTCTGGATTTTATTTCAACTTTGCAGTGTCAAAATTTATTTACTATTCTATTTCCTCTACTAATGACTAGTTGCCCTTTTATTTCAGTTTAAAATGACAAGTTAGGATATATACGAATAAAACTATCTCCATGTCTTTCCATTTCCCCATTTCTCTCTGATGGTTTCCTTACCTCTGTTGAGGCATACAGCATTTTTCTCAAAACCATGAACCACATTTTTGAGAGATACAGGCAGAACGCAGATGTGTGGGGAGCTTCCCCCACACTTGAGAAGATCAGTCGCTCTGGTGAGTGGTATCACTGATTCTTGGGGTCTAGAAATTACCTTCCACTACTTAACAACCTCCGTATAAAGGGCAGCCTCAAATCTCTACAAGTCCCCTTGATAATCCACGATGCTTCTCTGTCTATAAACAGATGTCCTCACCTTTGAGCTGACTGGCCCAGTGGGACCAAAGTGCTCAGGACTTCCCGGGCAAACTCGGAAGCGTCTTCCGTGTCCTTCATCCTGCACCAGGGAGAAGCGTTCACAGGCCCTGTTCTGCCTCTCCTACTCCAACTCCCTCCTTATATTACAATCCCCTGGGAATTTTGCAACCCATTTTAATACTTTTTAAATTTCTCAACAAAATGAATTGTTCATTATATAGGGTTGGGCAGAAGCAAGGCTTGCTTGAGGGTGGTTGGTAGGGCACATGGATGTCTCACAGGACATGGGCAGCAATTTAACATTTCACCTAAAATGTCATATGATGTGCTTGAGTGTGATATTGTTACGTTACAAAATTGTATGCTTATGATTTTTTAATAAAAGATTCCGTAGTAAACAAGGGGTGTTATTTGTGCTGGGCCCTGTATATGTTATATCAGTGTCGATTTTATATGTTGCAGAAAGGTTACATGCATTATATATTTTTTGAGTTTAAATTACATCTTAAGATTTTTAATTATGAAGACATTGTGAAAGCTTTAATATAAAAAGCATGAAAATATTCCAGAAAACTAAACACAGGAATATAAATTTGGGATCCAGTTTGATAGTTCTCTGTCTCTTCTCTCTTTTTTTATAACAGATTTCCCAGATGCATCAAGTTCTACAGTAAGTTTATAATTCTTTACCTTTTTTCAGGCCAGGTCATGTCAGAGTTATTATTCATCCCATATCAACGGGTGTTGGCATTTTGATTACTACACATGGCCACAAGTGTTGTCGAATTTAATGCCAGTCATTCCCAATTGAACAAAAAAGCATAATACGAATATTCTGCAACCTAGAGTAGATTTGGTTTTATTACAAAGTATGTGTAGTCTGCTCTACCCAGTGTCCTTCCTGATGAGAATGTATGTATTTGAAAGGGACACCTCTGCTCTGTCAGAGGGCTGGTGGCACCTCGCACCTGCCAGGGGCCTTCTTTGCTCCTCATGTCCGAAAATCTCTCCCCTCTCCCTCAATGTCTCCCTTGGCACTGTGCACTTCTAAAGATGCCGGTTGGAAGTGGCATCATTTCCCCATGTCAACTTCCAACTCTTAAAATCAACAGTACGATGTTAATTAAAGTAAAAGGCAACATCGCTTTCTATCTCCTTCTGAAAACATAATCTTAAATATAACAAGAAAATGGAAAATTTGAAATGCGCTCTGTCCTCTTTATGCCTTATTTCAAAAAGCCCAAGGGAATAAGATTTTTATTTGTCTTATTTAAGCACATTGGAGGGTCAAATCTATTTCCTGAAATTGGACAAGCAAAACAAAGGCCTTCGGTTTTCAACCGTGCGGGAGGGTTCAAGGTTGAAGTCTGAGGTAGCACTCCTCTGTTGGGGTCAGATCACCTCTGAGTCTCCACTTGTCTACCCCGGCATTTAGTAGAGAAGCTTCATCCACAACCGAAGCATTCTTTTGAAACCTAGGGAATGATGTAAAGCAAACCATTTCACACACCAAGAAAGAGAAGGGGTCTGCTTGTGGCGTTTTCACTGTTCTGGTCTGGGCCCAAGGGATAGCCATTTAAAAGATTCTTATAGTGAAAAGGAACATGATTTATAATCAGGGCTTGCTCACACGCCACAGGCATACTGCAAGACATACGTCCCTGCGCAGGGCTGGAATAGTGCCACCGCCACAGGGGCTGTGGGCTTCTGTCTTTTGGCCTTACGTTCTATGCGCCCAGTGAGTGCCTGGCTCCCAGCACAGCACACACACCCTGTTGTGTCTCCCCGCTTAATTATGGCTCCTGCTCCCAGCATATGCTTCATACTGTCAACAAAAGAAAAACGCCTACTTCGATTTGGACCAAAACGAGTGTCTTTAAAATATTCAAAAATGCTTTTTTTTACAATAACATATGGCCATGCACGGTGTTTTCCATTTTTTCTAACAGTATCTATCCTTAAGGATAAATTATATATTCCAAGATTAAATTAAATGGGAATGGGTCCTGCTGTTAGAGAAAAATGTTTTTGTGCTTCTGCTTGGCTTTCTATATTACTGTTTATTAAATCTTTAAAAACTTAAATAACCCTATGATAAAATTTAGGGAGATGAAAAATTGCATGTGCTTCTATCATAATGGAGTTTAGTATATTAAAAAGTAACATTAAACCCAATGATCGTATACACGAAAATAACAGAACGAGACTTTAGGTGGCATCAAATACTGCCAAATGCATCATCTAACAAAGTTTTTGGATGTCCAGTTACGACCTGATTCCTGTCCCTTCTCCTCTCCTGCCTCAGCAGTGGACAAAGGTTTGACATCTTCAAATCATCCTCGTCCTCTGGGTAATGGAGAAGGACACCGTCTTTCTGCTTCCTCTTAACATATGCACAACACTGTACATCTATCCTTTATTCTCAAAGTTGCAATGCCCTGCCACAGCCGTGACCTCGGATCTCACAACAGGCTACAGGGCAACACGTATCAGATGGGATGCCGTGTCCTGGTTTTGGATCTAACAGCTATTCCCAGCAGGTACCTGCTTCCAACTGATACTTTCCGGAAACACACGGGCTAAACCAGCTCCGCCCTTTGTATTCTCTCTCAGGGCAGCAAGTTTACTTCCCTCAGGGCACCAGTGGCAACTTGCAATGATCCTATTTAAATATTCAGATGCTCACTTATTTTCCATTCTGCTCTTCAGAACCTACGATCTGCGTGGTGCCTGTGTCCTCAGAACAGTCCCTGGCTATCATAAACCAGTGGGGATGGCTAAGGAAAGTCCATGTCTTGTCTGAGGTCTGACCATGGACTCCTGTCAAAATGATGATTGGAAGAAATAACCGTGGGGACACCGGTGCACTCCTCCACCATGGCTTCCATGCACGATTAGCAGGAGGACAGCTAAGGATTATGGAGCATCCCCTCGCAGTCTGGGGTCATGCTGAAGACCCCGGCCTGAAAGTGAGCTCGAGTGCAGTCATGATCGGCCAACAGACAGAACAGGTCATAACAAATAATTTCAAACGTATGCATGTTAGGGTAGACATGTCATTTTTGTCTTGCAATCATTCCGCTGTTTCCATTGTCCTGCCACCTCGGATGACAGGGAGTAGCAAAGCAAGAATCTCAAGGTGCTTTGAGAAGTCGCCGCATCCTCCATCTGCCCTATTATCCGCGCCCTGCTGCACCGGAAAGAGAACAAATCGGAAACGGGCACTCCACACTGGTCTATTGCCCCGCATATGTGAACATGAACTACACCTCTATGCTATAGGACACACCTTATAGTATTAACGAAAAATTACTCATGGCAGCAACTATGCCCTGAAGAATATCCTAGGACTGAAGGAGCAAAGGCAACACTCTGGGCGAACTTCTTCATTTTACAGGTGATCTTACTTAGATAGTAGAACAACATTCTTTAGGAGGCTTAAGACCATTTGCTTTAAAAATGCTAAATAATAGCTTGGCCAGACGTGAAACATTCTTTACTGGGTTCTTGTCATTGTTTTATTTTATTTCACATAAAATGATTTACAATATTAATTGGATAGATGGTAATTATTATTTTGCAAAGTGTAAAGATTATATTGATGGGTCATTTAGTAGGATTATTTTGAAAATACGTGAAATCTAATCAAATTGCTCATTTTGATATACAGTGCCCTTTATGGTCATTTAAAAAAGCAAAAGGTATATAAATCGACTCTCATTGAGAAAACAGACATTCTAAACAAAAGTATAATAAAAGTTTTCTTTGATAATGAACATGAAATGAACCATTTTTTTAATATAACATTGCATCAGTTTTCATGGGCTTCTGATGAGAGGACATATCATATACATCTCATCTCTGAAAACACTTTTTCCACCGAATCCAAATCGGGCTTCATCCTGTGCCCTACTCCCAGCCTTGACCCCCCCCCCACAGATAATCCCACGCCGCGTGGGTGAACCCTGTGAGCGATGACAGTGGGGAGCAGAGCGCGGCACGAAATAAGCATTATGGAATCCATTAAGGGCCTGCTGTCCACTCGTCACAAAAAATGAAACGCGAACACTGGAGCAAAGTGCCGCTGACCTCCAAGTACCGAGGCTGTCCCGACACGGGCTCTAATGCTGGGAAAATTGCAGCCCCCGTGCACTCAGAGCCCCGGGACCCCATCTGCTCGGCTAATGACGGCCACGTTTCTCAACCACAGACGCACAGGACCTGGGACCGGCAGCACCACAGAGATGGTTGAAAAAACCCATTACAAGAAGGCGCTGGCTGACCCTGTGACTTGAGCTAGCAGAGCAGCTTTTTCAACCGTTCTCTTCCAATCTCCAAAGAAGGGAGGAGAAAGATCAATGAAGACATTGCTGAAATAGTTCAAAGAAACGCGGCATTGAAAATAACTGGTTTGGGGAACGCCTTGGCGGTCACGTCCACCAAGGTTTGTGGCAAAGCAAAGAAACCTTGAAAGCCTGGATGTCGCCCCTGAGAAGGAGCCGGGGTGCGTCTCTGCCTTTGGGGCAGGAGACGGATGGAACTTTGGCAAACTGTTCCCACACACAGAACATCCTGTTTTACTTCGGATCCAGTCAAGAGGCAACCAGGACTGAACACACGTGTCTCAGTCTCTCGGATTCACCTGCTCCTGCCCTGTGGGTCAGCCCTCCTGTCGTCGGAACTGCCTTCCTCCCTCCCTCCCCTGGCTTTGCAGGGACCATCCGCAAGGCGCTTTCAGTGCTGTGTTACCTTTTTTCCAAGAACAACAGAAGAACAGACTTCCGAAGAACTTAATAATGACTTTTCCACCAGGGATTAGAAACGCAAAGGCCTGAGACATGCTACACTCATCTAACCGCGTTGCTTCTGCTGACCCGTATTTATTAGACGGTGGAAAGGCAGCTCTACTCACAGAAGTGCTTTCTTGGTGATGTTTAGAGAACAGATAACATGCCCTGAACATTTGCCGCCAACAACGGAAGTCCTTAGTTTCTCTTACTATGATACGCCTGTGCAAATACTAAGAGCACGTTTCCACTGACCTCACGCAAACCGCTCATTTATTCCTCTCCTCGTTGCACGATGGACAGTGTGTCTGCACTTCAGTAGAATGTCCAGGGTTTTGCACGGCAGGATCGGAGGGGCCTCTCTCTTCCTCAGCCCCTGTCCTTTGGGGTCCCCCTTCCCACGGCCCCCACCACAGTCTGCCCGATCCCCCAGAACACAACCGACCTGCAGACTTCAAAACAGCTCATTTTGGGACACCGATGCAGATCAGAATTTCACACAAGGAACGTTTTTCTTTTTCTTTTTTTCCTTACAGCAAAATGGCAAAGGACTTGAGTTCTGTGGTCAGACTGGGTTTGAATCCTTGTACCACACTTCAGCAGCTCTGTGATTTTAGACAAGCAATGTGACTTTTTGAGGTGGTTTTAGCACTGACACTATTGCGATCGGATGTGGTTTCCCATGTAAGGCGCTTAGCATCTGCTTGGTAGATCATAAGTGGTCAATAAGTATTAGCTTTATTATTAAGAATATTTCCCTACACCATATCCAACTAGGAAATGACCCTCTCACGAGTTTTATAAACTTGAGAAAGAAGTCTGTCCCTTTTTTCTCTCAGAGCCTAGGTTTCCTGATTTATAAATGTAACTAGTGAGAACATCTAATGGAGAAAAGCTGAGTGCTCTATAAGATTACTAATCCTGATCACTATAGAAAGTCCCAGAAGCGAAGTTAGAAGACAGAATGCCTTCACCCTCTGCAGAGAATGTGGCACCTTTTCTTTCCACAAGGCTAATTACTTGTTCAACAACATGAAACGTTCAGACACAAGTGTAGTTATTAGGCAACACTGCACGACGGTTATAATCAGGTTCTCAAAACAAGCCGTAGAGACG
>PVKM010017053.1:0-26272 GCA_004027735.1 Carollia perspicillata
CATTTTTGGTCAGGTGGTGCCTGTTGCGTATGAGGGGCGGAGCCGTAGGTGTTCACCAAGGCAGGGCAGCCTAGTTGCAGGGCTGTGATGTTGTCTGTGGGGGCGGGGTCAGGGAGGGAACAATGGTGCCTGTTCCACACTCTCTCGGATTTGCGTCCCCTCTGCTGCTTCCCCCAAGCAAACTGGGCCCCCCAGCACTGGTTCCCAGGTGGGCAGGCCTATGCAAGCTCCCTGACCTTGCGGGTCTCCCCAGTGACCTCTTGTGTGAGGCTGGGAGTCTCTCCCAACACCTTTTCAATTGGTGTTTTTAGGGTTTATGTCCTGTCGCTGGGGCCCTGGGCTGCAAGGTCCGTCTCACTGCCAGTTCTTGACTAGTTTATCTGCGCTCGAATGTGTCACCGCCAACGGCCAACTGCCCTGCCTGTTTCCTCCCCGCATCTGGGGTCTGTGAACAGGGCGCCGGCAAGGTCTGTACTCCTGGTCTGGCAGCCCCTGCCTTTTCCTGCCGCGTTCCCTCTCCACTGACCACTGACTCCGCCCCTCATACCGGTCTGGTTGAATGGTTGTTGGACTTCCGCATTCAATTTTCTGTTTTGGTTGTGTTATTGTTTGTAAATATTTGTTGTCTTTAATTTTGGTTGTGCGAGGAGGCACAGTGCTTCCATCTACGCCTCCATCTTGGCCGGAAGTTATCTGTTCATTTATTTTTAAGTATATTTTATTGTCATTACAGTTGCCCCAATTTTCCCTCTTTATCCCCCCCTGCCCTGCAGCCCCCTGCCCTCCCCCTTAGTTCATGTCCATGGGTTATACATATAAGTTCTTTGGATTCTCTGTTTCCTATACTATTCTTAACCTCCCCCATCTGTTTTATGCCTACCAATTCTGCTTCTTATTCCCTTTACCTTCACCTCAATTCTCCCCTCTCTCTTCCCACTGATGAGCTTCCATGTTATCTCTATTTCTGATTCTGTTCCTGTTCCAGTTATTTGCTTAGTTTTCGGTGTTTTTTAGGTTTAGTTATTGATAGTTATGAGTTTGTTGTCATTTTACTGGTCATAGTTTTAGATATTCTTTTTCTTAGATAAGTCCCTTTAACATTTCATATAATACGGGGTTGGTGATGATGAACTCCTTTAACTTGACTTTACCTGAGAAGCACTTTATCTGCCCATCCATTCTGAATGAAAGTTTTGCTGGATAGAGCAGTCTTCGAGGTAGGTCCTTGTGTTTCATGACTTGGAATCCTTCTTTCCAGCCCCTTCTTGCCTGTAAGGTCTCTTTTGAGAAATCAGCTGACAGTCTGATGGGAACTCCTTTGTAGGTGACTGTCCCTTTATCTCTTGCTGCTTCTAGAATTCTCTCCTTCATTTTAATCTTGGGTAATGTAATGATGATGTGCCTTGGTGTGTTCCTTTTTAGGTCCACCTTCTTTGGGACTCTCTGGACTTCCTGGAAGTAATAAGTTTTCCACTTGTTGCTCTTCCTCTTCTCCTTCTAGTACAACTGTAATTCAGATGTTGGAACATTTAAAGATGTCTTGGAGGTTCCTAAGCCTCTCCTCATTTTTTTTAATTCTTGTTTCCTCATTCTTTTCTGTTTGGTTGTTTCTTTCTTCCTTCTGGTCCACTCCATTGATTTAAGTCCCAGTTTTCTTCCCATCACTATTGGTTCCCTGTACATTTTCCTTCATTTCACGTAGTGTAGCCTTCATTTTTTCATCTAATTTGCTACCAAAGTCAACCAATTCTGTGAGCATCCTGATCACCAGTGCTTTGAACTGTTCACTTGATACGTTGGCTATCTCTTGGTCACTTAGATGTATCGGCTTTGGGGCTTTGATCTATTCATCCATTTGAGCCATTTTTTTTTTTTTTTGGTCTGGTTGCACCTGTTATGTGTGAGGGGCGGAGCCTTAGGTATTCACCAGAGTGGGACAACCCAGTAGCTGGGTTGTGACACAGTATGTGGGGGTGGGGTCAGAGAGGGAACAATGGTGCTTGCTCCACTCTCTCTCTCTCAGATTTCAGTCCCTTCTGCCACTTCCCGCAAGCCAATAGGGCCCTTCTGGTGCTGGTTCCCAGGTGGGTGGGCTTGTGTACATTCTAGAACCCTGTGAGTCTCTCCAACGAACTCTCCTGTGAGGGAAGTCTCTCCTGGCACCTCAGCCCCCACAAGTGTTTTCAATCAGTGCTTTTAGGGCTTATTTCCTGGGGCTGGGGCCCTGGGTTGCATGGTCTTTCTCGCTGCCCGTTTTCATCTGGTTTATCTGCGCACGAATGTGTGACCACGGTCAACCAGCCACCTTGCACGCCTCACTGGGTCTGCTTGTTGCCACCCCACACCCAGGTCTGCCAGCCGCTTTTTCCTGCCACAACCCCTCTCCACTGGCCACCAACTCTGCCCCTCTTACCGATCTGGATGAATGGTTGTCAGACTTCCATACAGTTCAGTTTTCTGTCAGTTCTGGTTGGTTTTTTGTTCTAAATTTTTGTTGTCCTTAATTTTGGTTGTGCGAGGAGGCACAGTATGTCTACCTATGCCTCCATCTTGGCTGGAACCGGAAAATTTTCATACATAACACAAAAGTAGAAAGAGTAGTAAAATTCACTCTCACATACTACCCATCACCCGATCCCAACAGTTATCAACTAAAATGGGTTTTAAGAGAAACATTTCAGTCAAAAAGTATACTTCCAGCCCTGGCTGGTGTGGCTTAGTGGATTGATCACTGGCCTGAAAACCCAAGGGTTGCCAGTTCAATTACCAGTCAGGGTACATGCCTGGGTTGTGGGCCAGGTCCCCAGTAGAAGGCACTTGAGAGGCAACCACACATTAATGTTTCTCTCCCTCTCTTTCTCCCTCCCTTCTCCTCTCCAAAAATAAATAAATAAAATCTTTTTAAAAATTATATTTCTAGCCCTGGCTGGTGTAGTTCAATGGATTGAGTGCGGGCCTGTGAACCAAACAACTGTGGTTCGATTCCCAGTTTGGACACATGCCTGGGTTACAGGCCAGTTCCCAGCAGGGGATGCGCGAGAGGCAACCATACATTGATATTTCTCTCCTCCTCTCCTTCCCTTCCCCTCTAAAGATAAATAAATAAAGTCTTTTTTAAAAATTATATTTCCACTTATATATCAGTGTTTAATTTGTTATTTTTAATTCCATATCATGGAGCTAGTTAGTTTATTTTGGTATTAATTTGAATTAATATTCAAAGACTTATTTTCTATAAGTATCATAAAATTATTTTAGGAGGCATTTTAAAATCACAACATCAAAAGAAAAATGTATGGCTTTGTAACTTTCTTTAAAAAATGAGATAGAGTTAAATATGCTGGGTAGAATATATTTTGTTCTGTCTTTGTTTTTAAGGTTTGGCTTGAGCAACAAGTTTGATACTGAATTTCCTTCAGTTCTAACAGGGAAGGTAAGTGACAGTTTGCTTTGAACTTTTCAATTCTAAAACGTTGTTTTATGGCTTATTCGGTGTTATGCCAAATGTTTGACTTGCTGGTAATGAAATTTAATTACAAGAGGCCAAGGTAGTTGGAGGCCATGTCATTTGTGACTGAAGGTTGTGCCTCTGACCAGTTATTTTGTTCACTGTCCATTAATGCCAGCCATTATTTACTTATTTGTTCAGTTTTTATAGTTTTGCTATTTATTTTCAGCCCTGGTAGCTATTGATAAAACTGTTTTCATTTAGGTTAGTAATTTCTCATGTTTTCTTTTCATTTTTTGCTCTTTCAGCCATTTCTTTTTATTTACAGTTTGTAAATAATATAAGAATTTACTATAAAAGCATAAATGCACAAACACAATATACAATCCAAAATAGATGTACAGCATTCAGTTATGAAACAAAAGGGAATGTTCATTTATATACACAGTAGCTTGAGATCTGTTGGATGTGGTTTTCCTGAGTAGGTTTCTAAAGATAGAAGACAGTGACTTTGGTTATCAAGACTACTGTGGCCATATTAGATACTGGAACATTTAAGCATCAGTGTGTGACCATGAGAATGAGACTTTAGGGAGTGTCTAATTTCAAAAGGTTTCTGTGCATCCAGGCAGTTGTGAAAAGATTTACTTCCCAGAATCAAACCCACATTAGGTTTAGGATAAGGTTCTAACTATCTGAAAATATTGACCAATAATAGAAAGTGTTCCAAATGTGGATATTCTGATTCACAGCAGAAAAAGTCTGAATTTAATGTAGGTAAGCTTCCAGTCTTCACTTCCCAAATACCTTATTTACAGTTTTGACTCCCTCGCGTATTTGCTTTTTCCATTTTAAGATTTTTCTATTTTACCTTTAAAACAAATCATTTTTAATTGTAAAAAGTATTCAATATATGCAGAAATAAAAAAGTCTTCTACTCTTTGGAATTAGTTAGGCAAAATGAATCTGGCATTCTTGTTGAATAGGACTACTTGATAAGTATATAAGCAAAATTAATTCATTATGTTTGGATTTGGGGTAGATTCCAATTCATCATTGCCCTGGCACATATCAATTACTACATAAAAAGTCAAATGCAATGTCAAACACAAAGCCTCGGAGGAAAGAGTTTAGTACCCAAGAAAACAATAGTAGCTTAACAATGTAAAACTTTATCTAGATATCTAGAGTTATATGGGCATTAAATGAGCAATGTGAAGTGATACACTGAAGATTTATAGGGACACCTGGAAGTCTCTTCTAATGTACATATAAGTAGAACCACAGAAGCTTTTTGCATTACCTGTTTTATGGCCTTATAGCCTTAATGAACCAAATGAAAAATGACTCGGTTCCAAATCCCATCTTATCTCTAGATAAGATAAAATGTATTCATTTTCAAGGTAGAGTTTTATGTTGTCCATACTTCTTAATCCACATTTAAAGAAATCAGCTCTGAACCAATTTTAGATGTATTTCTTCATCTTGTACATGAAACTACAGCAGATTTAATATTAGCATTCATCATCTAATCAAACCCTGCACATGCTCTTCAAACCAATCAAATTTGGAGTCATCAGCCAAAAATGGTTAAAATTGTAAATTTTGTTACATATGTTTTACTGCAATAAAAAGGCCTGTAATAAAAATATTGGAGATCCTCAACATTTTCTGTGTCAATAAAATTAGTTGCGGAATTAGCAGAATCAACGAAGACTTGTTTTTTCCTTGTCACACTTAATGTCTAGATGCCATTCGGATTGTGTTTAGAAGATGGGGAAATATAGATGTTTCTTGGCCTAGTCTCAACAACAGAGATGTAGGTTCCTTCTAGCACTTGGCTATTGTAAATTGTGCTACTATGAACATTGGGGTGCATAGGTTCTTTTGAATTGGTGGGGGGAATGGATATAACTGTGCCTGAACAACAGTAAAAAACAATAGAAATGTATAAGAAAGAATGAGACTGGCTGTTCACTGCAGAGCACCACCACTTGCCTTCGTGGTCACATTCTCTGGGCTTAGGGTAGTCCAGGTATTGTGGGAGGGGTTACTGGAAGTTGATATAGCAGTTGTTTGATTTTAATGAATCTGCATGTGTAGGAGGAGTAGCAGCCCCAGTTGGAGCCTGACTACCATCAATCTGCACATGTCCCCTATCAGTATGCATGTGTTTCACTCTGGATGCGAAGTGTGTGGAGAACCCCTGGTTTCAGTGGATGCAGACAAATCTAATCTCTGATGTTTTAGAGTGAACAAAGTTATTGTTTAACTTTGTAACACTCTTTAAAAACTGTCCTGTGGTCTGATTTTGTTATATATCAAAAGCATCAAATGTTTGATTATTTTTCTACCTTTTAGATAATTTGAGTTTCTAAAATTGGACTCACTGCAAGAAATTATTTTCTTTGTGTTCCCTGGCCCTTTTACATTCAGTAGTTTCTTCTAGCATGGAGATTGGATAGTCAAAGATTTGCTAGGTTTTGAAACAATTTCTGGAAACTCCTCTTACAACACTAATTCTAACTTCTCTGTCCAAAGGAAAAGGCTCTGACTAAGACAAAAGATTATTTACACATGTTTGTTACTTGAGAAAACATAGATGAAGAAAGACAAAACCATTATACTACGAAATACTCAATAATTTTCTAATGGTTAAGAGCTAAGTGCTTGGTAGCTGAAATGTTGATTCAGGGTTAAAAGAAGTTAATTTTTTTGGATTTTGAAACCTGTAATTTAATATGATCCTGTTTAATTTTACCACTAGAATAATGTTATTTGTCAATATAGATATTGGTCATATTTAAAGTCATTTTATTCTCTTAAGGTCTTTAATATGCTACTTTAGTGTTAACTTTGCTCTTATTGCAATTGAGAAAAGCAAGGTTCAAATCAGTGTTTATAGTATGTATAATAAAGGGGAGAAATAAGCACATTGACAATTATATGAAGTAGTTCTAGAAGGATACACATGAAACTAATAGTAGTCATTACCTTCATGGGAGAAGAAGAATGAGATGAATGGAGGCAAGGGTAAGGATGAAACCATTTCTGAATATCTTTCAGTATTATTTTGATTTTTGAACCACGTGACTATAGTGCCTATTTAAACCTTAATTTACTTTTTAAAACTTTGATTGAATTTATTGGGGTGACATTGGTTAATAAAATTATATAGGTTTCAAGTGTACAATTCTATCATACATCGCCCTATACACTGTACTGTGTGTTCACCACCCAAAGTCAAGTCTCTTTCCATCACCATTTATCCCCTTCCCCCTCTTCTACCCCTCTTTCCCTCTGGTAAACCTTAATTTACTTTCAATTTGTTCTCTTAGTCTAAATTCTTTGAGAATGGGATAAAACACTTCTACTAATAGTGGCTCTTTTTTGTCATGATAAATTATCCAATTGCTTATTCTCCTCACTCTTGATCTATTCCCAATCTTCTCCCCAGCCTGGGGGAGCAGGGGACACAACAAACCTTTTTTTTTCCAAAGGTTATCACTGAAATCATAATAAATTTTATTTAATTTAACATCGAAAAAATTTTTATACTTTATTTGCTTCATTCTCCCACTGAAAAATGGGACCTAGCTTGAGACAGTACAGAGTAATTCAACAAGCTTTGAAGTCAGATCTGGGTTGTAATACAGTTTGTCATTTTACTGGCTTTGTGGTCTTAGGCAAGCTACTTCTCTGAGCCTCTATTCATATGTGAAAAATAGAAATGATGATAATAGTACTTACCTTCTTGTTGTAAAGATTAAATGAGAGAGCATATGTAAAATTTCTAGTATATTGTCAGGTACGTACAGCTTCCCAGTGTAAGTTTGTGGTTGCTGGTGACCATTCTACATCAGTGTATCCCAGTTTCACCATGATGGTGTACCCAATTTTCTCTGTGTACCAGCTTTGAATTTTTCATTGCTTTTGCTACTTTTACATTCTTCATCTGAGTAATGGTTTATTCTCTGATCCCACCAACAATTTGCCCTCTTGACTTTGGACCTTTTATATCTCTTCTGAAGTATAACAACAAAACATTCCATATAATAATAACTGGGTAGAGATTGTCTTTGGCTAATTTGTGACCATATAACTTTTTAGGATACAGAGAACTGTTTGGTGTGAGATTTTGATCTCACTCTTTACTATGTTCTACCTTCCTATCCTGATCATTTAGAATAATTCAATTGAAGTAGCAGTTCAGACTTAGTCTTGTTTTATATGAATTAATCATAAATGTTTTCCTCAAGTGAAAGAAACTGTTACAAAAAATCTCTTGAATAATAATATGTTAGTGGAAAGATAGCACATTCAAAATTAAAGAGAATGTGAATTAAAACATATCCAATGGAAAATTTGTTCCTTATGTTTCTTTGATGCTGTTTGCATGTGTTCTCTGGGCAGTAATATCCAACTTCATTACTAGTTTAGTTTGTTTAAAAGTTTGAATTACAAATTTAAGAAATTCTAGAAAAATGCATAATCAGGAAAGTGTGTCACAGAAGAGAGTTCCTGGGCATAAGAATTACCTATCTTTGAAATAGGCCAGTTATATGTGCTCACAACTCTTTGTTTCTCTCCAAGCCTTCTAAAATTAAAAACTTTACCAGCCCAAAAATACAGTTTTTTTAAACTAAAAAAGTAAGAATTTCAAGCTGTTTTAGTATGCTTGCAGACAACTTAAATGATCTGGACATGAGCTGTTCTTAAAGACATCCATTATTTTCAGGTAACCATTTTTGTAGCACATATCATACTGATTGGATATTTTATTCTAGTGTGAATTATTTAAAGTGCACACAATTTTTCATATATTGGATAAGGCATAAATGATACCATAATGTTTTTCTTGGTTTAGTGTTTGGTGATTTTTTTTAAAAGCACTGATTTTTAAAGTCCGATTTTTAAAAGTCGTGGTGGTAACATTAGCTTTATTCATTTTCTCTTTAATGAAATAATTTTTCTCCAGTAGGCACTGTTTCATTTGTATAGGTTATTTTTTATTACGAAAATGCTTTTCTGATAACTAGGAGGAAGAGGAAAAAATAATTTATGTGTACCAGGAAAATCTAAAAGAAAAAAAAGGTCTGAATTCCAGATATAGCAGCCTTTGTATAAAACTATGTAAAAATGAATAAATGCATTAGCTAAAGTAGAAAAATGAATCTAGCATTTACAAAATGTATCTTTCAGCATGAATCAGATTCTAAATAGCTTTTATGCCTCAACTAAGCAAAATTGCATAAAGTGCATTCTGAAAACCAAAAAAACCACTTTAACAAGCTCTGTGGTTCAAAATTAATTTTGTGCTGGTGTGTTAATACTTTAAATATAAATAAAGCATGGACATGAACAACAGTGTGGTGACTGGGGGGATGGAGTATAAGGGGACTAAATGGTAATAGAAAAATACAATAAAAATTTTAAAAATAAACATTATGCAAACATAAAAATTATAAATATAAATAAAGATAATCTATTACATTAAATGCAGAAAATATTCTTTCCATCATTTCACTAAAGATAAGTCCTCCCATCATGTTAGGACATATCAAGCAGGTATATGCAGATTCTGTTGACCAGAAAATGAAAGATACATGGAATTTTATAAAAGAAATAGAAGTTTCTCCTGGCTGGTCTAGTTCAGTGGATTGAGCACAGGCCTGTGAACCAAAGGGTGCCAGTTTGATTCCCAGTCAGGGCACATGCTTAGGATGCAGGCCAGATCCCTAGTAGGGCGCATGCAAGAGGCAACCACACACAGATGTTTCTCTCCCTCTCCTCCTCCTTCTCTTCCTCTCTCTCTAAAACTAAATAAACTGTTAAATGGTGTTATGGGGAGATCAGTGTTCAGCAATTAGGAGCTATAAGCCATAAAATCAACCTTTACTTTTGTGATCCAGTATGACAGCTGATTCATAGGATTATGTCCCCCTTGATTGAAGGAAACAAATCTGTCCTGCTGGGTTTTGCTTACATTTTCTTCTTTTTCCAGAGGCTTTTGTATTCCATTATAAAATATTACGACCCTGCCCTGGCTGGTGTGGCTCAGTTGGTTGAGCATCAATGCTCAAAGCAAAAAAAGGTCATCAGTTTGGTTCCTGGTCAGGGCACAGGCCTAGACTGCAGGTTCAGTCCCTAGTTGGTGTGCATACTAAAGGCAGCCAATCGATGTTTCTCTCTCACATTGTTGTTTTTCTCCCTCTCCTTCTCCCTTCTTTCCCCTCTCTAAAATAAAATAAAAATAAAAATACATATTATGACGTTTTCTCCACCTTTATGATGTGGTTTTCTTTTCTCTTTCTAAGAATGTCAAAAGGAATCAAATGTTCACATCCCACCGTTTGGCTAGAAAGTAAAAGGCATCCATTTAACCTTCATTACTAGAGATATTCAACTATATGGAAGTAAGCGAGTGATATTTTATTAACTCTGATTCCACACAATTAACTAAACATTTCTTTTACATTGCTTAAAATCGGTAGTTAACCAGTTCGCATTTCCTATACCTTGATCTTTGTTTTATGACTTTTATTGTTACTCAAATAGATTTTTTCCAAAGACATTTCTGGCTTCTTTTTAAAAGTCAAAATGCAGATTATAGTTTGAAATTTTACTAAGTTTTCATTTTAATATATTTATTTTATTACTTTATCCCTGGCTTGTGTGGCACAGTGGATTAAGTACCAGCCTGCAAACCAAAGAGTCACCAGTTCGATTCCCAGTCAGGGCACATGCTTGGGTTGTGGGCCAGGTCCCCAGTGGGGGGAACACAAGATGCACTCACACATTGATGTTTCTCTTCCTCTCTTTCTCCCTCCTTTCCCCTCTCTAAACATAAATTTTAAAAATCGTTAAAAAGAACATCTTTTAAGAGCATCTTGCTTCATGGCATGTCCTCAGTTTGGGTCAAATAAACTGAAACTCATAAAAATTGCTTTGAAATAAAATGAAAAGAATATCCTTATTGCTCTGAAGACTTGAAGAACTGAACAGCATTGTAGTTGAATTCAAAATGTAGCAGATTATCCCTTTTGTTTGTAATTAAATGTGTAGCCAAGTTGTCTGAGTGAGACTTTATGCAAAAGAACTTTGCTTTTCTTTCTCTAAGTCTAGCCAGAGATAGGATTCACTGACTTCCTTTTTCAAAGCATTCCATCAGGAGGTTCTTTCTCAAGTACAATTTCCATTCCCTGTGAAGTATGTAAAACACAGACTTTTATTCTTATTTTATATAGATGGAAAACTAAAACTCAGAAAAATTCAATGAACTTGCCTCAAATTTGTCATAACTAATAAATTACTAAAACTCTGGATTTATTGTCTAATGTGCTTAGCCTTCTAGTGTTTAATATTTTCAGTTATAAGTCATAGTTCTCTGAATTTATTTTCATATTTACCTTGGAAATTTAGTCTTTTAAGTGGAATTCTTTTTACTCATTAACTCTGTGTCATATTGCCAACCATCTAGATGGAATACAAAACTAATTTACCCATGTAAATACAAACTTCGAGCCTCACAATTTCACAATTGTTAGTTAACATATTAGGAGCAAATCAAATTTATAGGTTAAGCAATTAACCTTATTGGGTGGCACAAATGATTCCAATAAAACTAATATAATTGATGTTTTAATCATGGTACTCCTCAGTTCTGTGGTCATATATCTTTCCAACATCTGCTAACAGGTATATGTTTTATAGTTCTGATTAAAAGACAAAAATTTAATAAATTGAATCCTGTAGTATATTTTTACTTAGAAGAATTGTAAAACTTTATATTTTTATACCAAACATGCTAATTGGGGATTTATTTTACAACAGCTTCCTTTTCCTAATAGTTTCATAAGTTTTGCTTGCACAATCAGATGCTAGATTTTTTTTCTCCTAGATTTTACTGTCTGACAGCTTTCTTTTTTACTGTATTTCTCTTTTTTTATTAAATACTTTTGAATTTTATTGTTGTTCAGTGCAGTTTCTGCCTTTCCCCCCACACCCTTCCCCACTACCCCAAACCATCCCCACCTCCCTCCCCTGTTTCCACCCCCACCTTGGTTTTGTCCATGTGTCCTTTATAGTTGTTCCTGTAAACCCTTCCCCCTTTTCTCCCTATTATCCCCTCCCCTCTCCCTCTGGTTACTGTCAATTTGTTCTTAATTTCAATGTCTTTGGTTATATTTTGCTTGCTTGTTTGTTTTGTTGATTAGGTTCCAGTTCAAGGTGAGATCATATGGTATTTATCTTTCACCAACTGGCTTATTTCACTTAGCGTAATACTCTCCAGTTCCATCCATGCTGTCACAAAGGGTGGGAGCTCCTTCTTTCTTTATGCTGCATAGTATTCCATTGCGTAAATGTTCCTTAGTTTTTTGATCCATTAATGTACTGATGGGCACTTAGGTTGCTTCCACCATTTGGCTATTGTAAATTGTGCTGCCAAGAACATTGGGGTGCATAGGTTTTTTTGGATTGGTGTTTCAGGGTTCTTAGGGTACAATCTTAGCAGTGTAATTGCTGGGTCAAAAGGCAGTTCCATTTTTAGTTTTGTGAGGAAAGTCCATACTGTTTTCCATGTCTGACAGCTTTCTAAATCAAAGGGAATAATTTTGTGATTTAGAAATATGATTTCACTGAAATCAAACTATCTTTAGTATACTTTTAAATTCTATAATCTTCAAACACAATTTTTGGTATAAATCTAATTATGCCTTATGCTCTTGTCTTTGAACTTACTTTGTCATTGTTTACAGAGAAGCACAAGCAGCCACTTCCAGGAATGGAGGTAGCAATTAAAAATATTAAACTCATATCATGACTTTTCAACTTTCAAAATTTACATCAATCGTGAAGCCATTTTATGCTGAGTCCTAAGACCAGTTCTTTCTTTGTTCTTTTTAAAAAATTGTTGTTCTATTACAGTTGTCTTCATTTTCTCCTGTTGCTCTCGCCTGCCCCATCCACACCCCCACCCCAACTTCCACAGTTAATCCCTACCCTGTTCTCCATGTCCATGGGTCATTTATACTTCTTTAACTAGGCCTGTCTCCTTTCTTCCCTTATATCCCTGTCACTGTCTTCCTCGTTTCCATGCCTCTGGTTCTAGTTTATTTGTTTGTTTGTTTGTTTGATTGATTTATTCATTATGTTAGACTTCTAGCATAATGCTCTCCAGTTCTATCCATTCTGTCGCAAAGGGTAGGAGCTCTTTTCTTTCTGCTGCATAGAATTCCATTGTGTAAATGTACCATAGTTTTTAATCCACTCATTTACTGATGGGCACCTAGGTTGCTTCCAACACTTGGCTATTATAAATTGTGCTGCTATGAACATTGGGGTGCATAGGTTCTTCTGGAATGGTGTTTCAGGGTTCTTAGGGTATAATCCCAGCAGTGGAATTTCTGGGTCAAAAGGCAGATCCATTTTTAGTTTTCTGAGGAAATTCTACAGTGTTTTCCACAGTGGCTGCACCAGTCTGCATTCCCACCAACAGTGCACGTGGGTTTCCTTTTCTTTGTATCCTCGCCAGCATTTGTTTGTTGATTTGTTAATGATGGCCATTCTGACTGGTGTGAAGGGGTATCTCATTGTGGTTTTAATTTGCATCTCTCTGATGGCTAGTGATGCTGAGCATCATTTCATATGTCTCTGGTCCCTCTGTATATCCTCCTTGGAGAAGTGTCTGTTCAGGTCCTTTGCCCATTTTTTAATTGGATTGTTTGTTTTCCTGGCATTCCTGAGTCATATGAGTTCTGTATGTATTTTGGAGATTAAACCCTTGTCTGAGGTCTCATTGGCAAATATGTTTTCACATACAGTTGGTTCCCTATTCATTTTTATAATGTTTTCTTTAGTCATATAGAAGCTTTTTATTTTGATGTAGTCCCATTTGTTTATTCTTTATTTTATTCCCTTGCCTTAGAGGATGTATCAGTGAAAATATTCCTACATGGGGTATCTGAAATTTTACTGCCTATGTTTTCCTCTAGGACTTTTATAATACTGTGGCTTATGTTTAAGCCTTTTGTCCATTTTAAGTTTATT
Source organism: Carollia perspicillata (assembly GCA_004027735.1). Classification (NCBI taxonomy): domain Eukaryota; kingdom Metazoa; phylum Chordata; class Mammalia; order Chiroptera; family Phyllostomidae; genus Carollia; species Carollia perspicillata. The sequence continues at coordinate 13,499 of PVKM010017053.1, forward strand.
CTGATGTATGGTGTAAGTTGGTGGTCTAGTTTCTTTTTTTTTTTTTTTTTTTTTTTTTTTTTTTTTTTTTTTTTTTTTTTTTTTTTTTTTTTTTTTTTTTTTTTTTTTTTTTTTTTTTTTTTTTTTTTTTTTTTTTTTTTTTTTTTTTTTTTTTTTGCATGTACTATTCCAGGTTTTCCAGCACCATTTGTTGAAGAGGCTGTTTTTGTCCATTTTATGCTTCTGTCCTCTTTGTCAAATATTAATTGACCATAGAGACATGGTTTTATTTCTGGGCTCTCTATTCTGTTCCATTGATCTGTGTGTCTGTTCTAATGCCAGTACCAGACTGTTTTGTTTACAGTGGCCTTGTAGTATAGTTTGATAACAGGTATTGTAATCCCTCCTACTTTGTTCTTCTTTCTTAAGATTGCTGCAACTGTTCAGGGTCATTTTTAGTTCCATACAAAGTTTTGAAATACTTGCTCTAAATCTGTGAAACATGGCATTGGTATCTTAAGAGGAATTGCATTGATTCTGTAGATTACTTTGGGTAGTATGGACATTTCAATGATTTTTTTCTTCGCACCATCAACACAGTACATGCTTCTATTTGTTTGTACCTTCCTTAATTTGTTTCTTTAGTGTTCCATAGTTTTCTGAGTACAGGTCTTTTGCCTCCTTGGTTGAATTTATTCCTAGGTACTTTATTTTTCTTGTTGCTATAGTAAATGGGATTCTTTTCCTAGTTTCTGTTTCTGATACTTCATTGTTGGCATACAAAAATGCCTTAGAGTTCTGAACACTGACTTTGTATCCTACTATTTTGCCAAATTCACTTTTTAGATGCAGTAGTTTTTTGGTGGAATCTGTAGGATCTATGTACAGCATCATGTCATCTGCAAATAATTAGTTTTACTTCCCCCTTTCAAATCTGGATGCCTTTTATTTCTTTTTCTTGTATGATCACTGTGGGCTAGAACATCCAATACTATATTGAATAGAAGTGATGAAAGTGGACATGCTTGTCTTGTTCCTGATCTGTGGGAAAGGTTTTAGTTTTTGCCTATTGAATATGATGTTGGCTGTAGGTTTCTCATATATGACCTTTATTGTGTTGAAATATGCTCCCTCCCACTTTGCTGAGCATTTTTATCATAAATGGGTGCCATACTCTATCAAATTCTTTTTCAGCATCTATTGATACAATCATGTATATTTTGTCTTTACTTTGTGTTGTATATTATGTCTATTGACTTACGAATATTATACCATCCGTGCATCCCTGGGATGAATCCCACTTAGTCATGGGTGATCTTTTTGATGTTTTGCTGGATGCGGTTTGCCAATATTTTGTTGAGGATTTTAGCATTATGTTGATCAGTGATATTGGCCTATAATGTTCTCTCTTTGTTGGGTCTTTACCTGGTTTTGGAGTTACGATAATACTAGTCTTATAAAAAACAGTTTAGGAATCTTCCTTCTTCTTGAATTTTTTTGGAATAGTTTGAGAAAGATAGGCATTAGCTCTTCCCTAAATATTTGGTAAAATTTCCCTGTGAAGCCGTCTGATCCAGGGCTTTTGTGTGCTAGGAGTTTTTTGATTACTACTTTAATTCCACTAATTGTTATTGGTCTATACAGGCTTTCTGTTTCTTCTTGATTCAGTTTTGGAAGATCATGTGTTTCTAGAAATCTGTTCATTTTGCCCAGGTTTTCAAATTTCTTGGCATATAGTTTTTCTTAGTAATTTCTTACAATCCTCTGTATTTCTGTGGTATTGGTTATAATTTCTCCCCTTTTATTTCTGATTTTATTTATTTCGCCCCTCTCTTTTTTTGTTGATAAGTCTGCTTAAAGGATTGTCAGTTTTGTTTATCTTTTGAAAGAATCCTTGACTCTTTGGATTCTGGATTTATTGATCCTTAGAATTCTTTTAGTCTCTATGTCATTTAATTCTGCTCTCATCTTGGTTGTTTCCTTCCTTCTACTCGCTCTGGGCTTTGTTTGTTGTTCTTGTCCTAGAGGTTCCTGTAGATTTAGGGTTAGGCTGTTTATTTTAAATGCTTCTATCTTTTTTAGGTAGGCCTGTAATGCTATGAACTTCCCTCTCAGGACTTCCTTCACTGTGTGCATAGGTTTTGAACTGCTGAGTGTTCATTTTCATTTGTTTCCAGAAACTTTTCTCATTTCTTCCCTACTTGATTGTTAACACATTCATTATGTAATTGCATGTTATTCGGTCTCCATGAATTTGAATGTTTTGATGTTGGTTTCTGTTTCAAGCCATTGTCATCTGAGAAGATGCTTCATATGAATTCAATATTCTTGAATTGTTGAGGCTTGTTTTGTGTCCTGTGATATGGTCTATGTTTGAAAATGTTCCATGTGCATTTGAAAAGAATGTATATTTTGATTGGGGGGGGGGGATGAAAGGTTCTGTATATATCAAGTAAGTCCATTTGATCTAGAGTGTTGTTCAATGCCACAATATCCTTGCTGATTCTTTGCTTGGAAAATCTATCCATTGCTGACAATAGGGTATTAAAATCCCTCATGATGAGTGTGTTGCCGTGGATATCTTTCTTTATGTCCTCCAAGTTTTCCTTATGTATTTTGGTGCTCCTGTGTTGGGTGCATATCTGTTTAGAATGTTTATACCTTCTTGATGGATTATTCCTTTAAGCATTATGTAATGTCCTCCTTTGTCTCTTTAATGGCCTTTGTTTTGAAGTCTTTTTTGTCTGATATAAATATTGCTACCCCAGCTTTTTTTTCCATGACTGCTTGGAATATTTTTTCCATCATTTCACTTTCAGTCTTGTAGGTGTTTTATTTTGAGGTCATTCTCTTATAGACAGCATATAGCAGGTCATATTTTCTTATCCATTCAGCTAACCTATGTCTTTTGATTGGAGCATTTAATCCATTTACATTTAAGGTCATTATTGTTAGGTACTTACTCATTGCCATTTTCCCTTTGTTCTTGCATTCCTCTCTCTCTCTCTCTCTCTCTCTGTCTCTCTCTCTCTCTCTCTCTCTCTCTTTCTTCATCTTCTTAAAGCCATCCCTTGTGCATGTCTTGCAATGTGGTTTGATGGCAATGTGTTCTTTTAGTCTTTTGTTTTTTAAATCTGGAGAGCTCCCTTTTTTGCCTTCAATTTTAAATGAGAGTCTTGCTGGGTAGAGTAGTCTTCGTTGCAGGCCTTTGCTTATTACTTGGAATATTTATTGCCATTCCCTTCTGGCTTGTAGTGTTTCTGCTGAGTAATCAGCTGATAGCCTTATTGGGGCTCCCTTATATGTTACTAGCTCTTTCTCCCTTGTTGCCTTTAATATTCTGTCTTTGTTTTTAAATTTTACCATTTTAATTATGATGTGTCTTCGATTGGGCCCCTTTGGATTCATCTTGATTTGGATCCTCTGTGCTTCCTGGGCTTGTGTGACTTTTTCTCTCATCACATTATGGAAGTTTTCTATCATTACTTTTACAAATAAGTTTCCTATCCTTTCCTCTTCTTCTCCTTCTGTTATTCCTATGATATGACTATTATTGTGTTTCATGTTGTCCTGCATCTCCCTTAAACCCCTTTCATTCTTTTTTGGTTTTTCTTTTTCATTTTGTTGCTCTGTGAATTTTTTCTGCCTTGTCTTCCAGCTCACTGATTCAGTCCTCTGCTTCATCTAGCCTGTTCTTAATTCCTTCTACTGCTTTCTTCAATTTAGAAATTGTATTCTTTATTTCCTCCTGGCTCTTATTGATAGTTTCTATGCCCTTTTTCATGCTGGTGCAGTTCACAGTAAGTTCTTTGTAGCTTTCCTGGAGTTCTTTGTAATTCTCACTGAGCTCATCGAACTTCCTTATAACCATTATTTTGTACTCAATGTTTGGTAGCTTACTTGCCTCTATTTCATTTAGCATTCTTTCTGGAGATTACTCCTTTCCTTTCAATTGGGAGTTCTTTCTTTGTCTCCCCATTTTAGGGGGGACTCTTATTTGTTTCTGTGTGTTAGATTGATCTGCTTGAACTCCCTGTCTTCATGATGTAAACTTCCATGGTAGGAAACCTATGTGATACAGTGGTGCAGTCTCCTTGATCTCCTGATCTTGATGCTCGAGGGATGCCCTTTATGCTGGTTTTCTTGGCTCTCTGGCTGTGATTGGGTTTGGATTGTTGTTGGATCATTCTTTGATGGGTTCTTTCCTCTGGCTGGCTGACCAAGAGTAACTCAGCTATGTCTTAAGACCAGTCCTTGCATGTAATAACCTCAGACATTTATTAGTGTAGCTTTTACCTTCAAACAACGGAAACAATGCCAAGTGTTAAAATTCTTATGTTGCAAATTTGCCAGGGTGAAAAGGTTTGAGAGTTGTCTTTTTAAACTTTATCCAAGAATATTGCTGAGTCTAATTTTAATTCCATTTCCTCTGGTAGTATATAGGTTATGATCTTACTCAATTGCTAGTCAGAATGATTGGAAACTAAAAATAATATTGCCTTAACATTGAGAATATCTGGTAAGAAAACTGCTTGATGAGTATCCTTTACCACCAATTTTATTGTTGTCATTTTATTGTTGGTAATTTCAGAAGATTGTTTTTGAACATCAGAATAAATTCTGTAAACATGAAATTATATCATTTTTGCTTTCTCATGTCATCCAGGAGTATGTAATATATATTTATTGGGGAAGGTAGAGAAGAAATATATTTGAACCTGTAATTCCTTAAAATATTTGTAATAAGACAAACATTTTCTTTAGGTTTAGATATAAATAGTGGAAAGTTGCTCACAACCTTTTAAGATTGTACCCTTCTTATAGGTTGCCCCAGAAGAGTTTAAGACCAGCATTGGCCGTGTGAATGCGTGTTTGAAAAAGGCTCTTCCAGTCAATGTGAAATGGCTGCTATGTGGTTGTCTCTGCTGTTGTTGCACACTGGGTTGCAGCCTGTGGCCTGTTATTTGTCTCAACAAAAGAGTGAGTAACCATTTATTGTATAATAATGATAAAAACTAATCTTTGTTAAACCCTAGCTATATGCCAACTATGTTGTATAATTTATTTAATTCTGACAACAATTCTATCCTCATTTGAGAGATAAGCTTTGGGACAGAGAGATTAAGAAATTTGACCAGCCTTTATCAACGCTTTATCACTTCATGTGAGTTCCCATCATTTTAAATAAGAGTAATGTTAATGGAGTACTTAAATAAATATAAATAATTAGACTACTTATTCTTTACACAAAACCCCAAACTGTGATTTAAAGCATTTCCAAGCTACATGTAAATGGGAGAGATTCTTCTGATCTGAAGAAAACCAGAAGTGAGAGCAAACTAAAAAGTTTATGGGGGGCTGGAATCCTGCTTAGTTTTGAACATGTTGAAACAACATCCAATATGACATTGCTGGTTTTGTCACAATTTAAGGCTACTATCGTATTCTCATCTTCTTACCATTTTATTATAGTCTTCAAATATCTTTTCCCCAATGGGTAGATATCTGTAAACTTTTTAATTGACTCCTATTAGGAAAATTAATTCATTCTGATTAAATTTCTTTTCCCAGTACCACAATGACGATTTTATTTAAACTTTTAAATAATAATTAACCTACTGAACTATATTCAAAATCACAGCACCTCATGGGGGTATAATTAGTGGTGCAGTTATCTCATAAAGGCCAAAAAATTCCAAAGATGTACTCATTTCTTCCTTTCCATCTTTCCCCTGCTATCTTTAATGACTACTTTAAAAAATAATAAAATACTTTCACACCTATAGCTTTTTTAATGGAAAAGTTAAACATTTTATTAATTCACTTGCTAACTATTAGTAGGTCAGAGCTTTACTTTAAATATAGCTTAGTCTGTTGTTTGTCAAAGCATGTACAGTATTCTCAAATGGCTTTCTGTGTTAAAAAAATGACAACATAAATTTCTTTCCCAAATTGTCATGTCTTTTAAAAGTTACAAATCAGCCCTGGCTGGTGTAGCTCAGTGGATTGAGTGCAGGCCTGCGAAGCAAAGAATCGCGGTTCGATTCCCAGTCAGGGCACATGCCTGGGTTGCAGGCCAGTTCCCAGCAGGGGACACACAAAAGGCAACCATACATTGATTTTTCTCTCCCTAACTCTTGCCCTCTAAAGATAAATAAATAAAATCTAAATAAATAAATAAATAAATAAAGGTTACAAATCAATAATTTCTATCCATCCCCATTATTTTTAATATGCATTAAAAATGCTTCAATATATGTTAATTATATATGGATTTTTCATCACACAAATATAGTCCATTTCAATTACTTAAGAACTGATTTTTTCCATTTTAATATTATCCAGGATCTATCTTTTTTTTCTGATGAACTGCTTACTCTTTGTATGTTTATTAATACCTTCTTCACAAGACCTGAAATAAAGTGAAGCAATTTTTTTAATCATGTGATTTTATTATGAGTATTTCTGATAGAATATTCAGTGAAAAATGAAATTGATACTGGTGCTGTGATTTCTCCCTATTCCCCATTACTTTGGTTAATGAAGAATTCACATTGATGTTGAGGTATCCCTATATTCTTAAATCACTAATCTTTCCATTAAAAAAAAAGTTTATGCTCATTTTCACGGAGCCTTGGAGATCGTCCGCTGCTTCAGGATGAAGCTGAACATCTCTTTTGCAGCCAGTGGCTGCAAGAAACTTATTGAAGTGGACTGTGAATGGAAACTTCATACCTTTTATGAGAAGTATATGGCCACAGAAGTTGCTGATGCTTTGGATGAAGAATGGAAGGGTTATATGGTTCTAATCAGTGATGGGAATGACAAAAAAGTTTTCCCCATGAAGCAGGATGTCTTGACTCCTGGTCACATCTGTCTGCTGCTAAGGGGCATTCCTGTTTTAGATCAGGGAGGACTAGAGAGAGAAAGCTCAGATCTGTTCAGAGTTGCAGTGTGAATGCCAATCTCAGTGTTCTCAAACTTCAGCACTGTAGAAAAGAGGCGGAAAAATATTTCTGGTCTCGTAGATACTACTCTGCCATATCACCTGGGGTTCTAAAGAGCTAGCAGAATCCACAAACTTTTCAATCTCTCAAAAGATGATGTCCAACAATGTGTTGTAAGAAAGCCCCTAAACAAAGATGGTAAGAAACCCAGGACTGCCCTGGCTGGTGTGGTTCAGTGTCTTGAATGCCAGCCTATGAACTGAAAGGTTGCTGGTTCAATTCCCAGTCAAGGCACATTCTTGTTGTGGGCCAGGTCCTCAGCTGAGGGTGCACAGGAGGCAACCAATCAATGTTTCTCTCCCTCTCTTTCTCCCTCTCTTCCCCTTTCTCAAAAAATACATAAATAAAATATTTTAAAAGAGAAACCTAAGACCAATGACCCAAGATTCAGTGTCTTGTCACTCCACACATCCTACAAGACAAACATTAGGACTTCAGGCCAAGATGAGGGCGTACATAGACGCACTGTGCCTCCTCGCACAACCAAAATAAAGACAACAACAACTTAGAAACAAAAAACAACCAGTACTGACAGAAAATTGAACCGTATGGAAGTCCGACAACCAAGAAGTTAAAGTAGACACATCCATCCAGACCGGTAGGAGGGTGGCTGGGAAGGAGAGGGCTCTCGGCAGGGTGGCTGGCAGACTCCAGGCATGCAGGTGGCACCTGGTAGACCCAGTGAGGTGACAGATTGTGGAGGGGTGGGGCTCATAAGGCACCTGGTAGACTGGGCAGTCCCACATTTGCACACCGGTAAACCAGGTGAAACCGAGGAGCAAGACAGACCTCACAATCCAGGGCCCCCGGCTCAGGAAAATAAAGCCTCAAAACACCGATTGAAAACACCTGTGGGGTTTGAGGTGCTGGGAGAAATTCCCAGACTCACAGGAGAATTCGTTGGAGAGACCCACAGGGTCCTAGAATGCACACAAACCCACCTACATGGGAATCAGCACCAGAAGGGCCCAATTTGCTTGCAGTAAGCAGGGAAGGTGACCAAAATACGGCAGAGAGCGGAGCAAGTGCCATTGCTCCCTCTCAGACCCCACCCGACATATAGTGTCACAACCTAGCAACTTGGCATGCCCCACACTGGTGAACACCTAAAGCTCCACCTCTAACTACACAGCACGTGCACAGAGAAAATTAAAATGGCCCAAATGAAAAACACAGTTCAAAGCTCCAGAAAAAATACAACTTAGCCACAAAGAGATGCACAGTTCAAAACACTGGTAATCAGGATGCTCACAGAATTGGTTGAATTTGGTTGCAAATTAGATGAAAAAATGAAGACTACACTAAGTGAAATAAAGGAAATGTACAGGGAACCAATAGTGATGGGAAGGAAAGTGGGACTCAAATCAATGGAGTGGACCAGAAGGAAGAAAGAAACAACTAAACAGAAAAGAATGAAGAAACAAAAATTCAAAAAAATGAGGAGAGGCTTAGGAACCTCCAGGACATCTTTTAATGTTCCAACATCCGAATTATAGGGATACCAGAAGGAGAAGAAGAAGAGCAACAAGTGGAAAACTTACTTGAACAAATAATAAAGGAGAACTTCCCCAATCTGGCAAAGGAAATAGACTTCCAGGAAGTCCAGGAACCTCAGAGACTCCCAAAGAAGATGGACCCAAAGAGAAACACACCAAGTTACATCATAATTACATTAGCCAAGATTAAAGAGAAGGAGAGAATCCTAAAAGCAGCAAGAGATAAGAGGACTGTTATCTACAAAGGAGTTCCCACAAGACTATCAGCTGATTTATCAAAAGAGACCTTGCAGGCAAGAAGGGGCTGGAAAGAAATATTCCAAGTCATGAAAGGCAAGGACCTACACCCAAGATTACTCTTTCCAGCAAAGCTATCATTTACAATGGATGGGCAGATAGTGTTCTTCCAAGGTAAGGTCAAGTTAAAGGAGTTCATCATCATGAAGCCCTTATTATATGAAATGTTAAAGGGACTTATTTAAGAAAAACAAGATGATCCAAAATATGAACATTAAAATGACAACAAACTCACAGCTGTCAACAACTGAACCTAAAACAAAAACAAAAACAGCCCTGGCTGGTGTAGCTCAGTGGATTGAGCGCGGGCCTGTGAGCTAGAGGATCACGGTTCGATTCCCAGTCAGGGCACATGCCTGGGTTGCAGGCCAGTTCCCAGCAGGGGACACACAAGAAGCAACCATACACTGATATTTCTCTCCCTCTCTCCTTCCCTTCCCCTTCTAAACATAAATAAATAAAATATTTTTAAAAATCAAAAACAAACTAAGCAAACAACTAGAACAGGAACAGAATCACAGAAATGGCGATCACATGGAGGGTTATCGGTGGTGTGGGGGAGAGGGGAGAATGGGGGGAAAGGTACCAGGAATATAAAGCACAAATGGCAGGTATTTTATACCTAAAATAGACAGGGGAGGTTAAAATTAGTATAGGAAATGGAGAAGCCAAAGAACTTATATATTGGACCCATGGACATGAGCTAAGGAGGGATAGTAATGCTGGTAGGAGGGGTGGTGCACGGCAGAGGGGAATAAAGGGGAGAAAAAAATGGGACAACTGTAATAGCATAATCAATAAAATATACTTAAAAAAGAAATATACAGCCTATATTTTCTTCTAATTCAAGTCCTACATTTCAGTTTTAGTATAGTTTTTTTTTCCATGTATCCTCCCAGTTTTTTCACCACTATTTTGAGTAGAGTGCCTTTACACCAATATATGTTCTTGCTTCTGTTGTCATATAGCAGTTGAACATAAAAGTGTGGGTGTCTTTCTGAATTCTCTATTTTGGTCCATTGATCTATGTGTCTTTTTTATGCCACTCCCATGCCCTTTTGATTACTACTATAGCCTTACAGTACAGTTTGATAGTACTGTGATACCTCCAGACTTGTTCTTTCTTAAGATTTCTGTGACTATTTGCAGTCTTTTGTGGTTCTGTATAAATTTTGGAATACTTATTCTAGTTCTGTGAAAAACGCTATGGGTATTTTAATAGGGATTGCACTGAATCTGTAGATTGCTTTGGGTAGTACGGACATGTTAGCAAAATTAATTCTCCTTTTTCCATGAGCAGAGTATATGCTTCCATTTATTTGTATCTTCTTTAATTTCCTTTGTTAATGTCATGTATTTATACTTTTCCCAGTACAGGTCATTCACCACGTAAGTTAAGTTTATTCCTCAGTATTTTATTTTTAATGAAGTTTAAAATAGGATTATTTTCTTAATTTCTCTTTCTGATAGTTCATTATTAGTGTATAAAATGGAAATGATTGATGAATATTTATCTTGTATTCTGATACTTTACTGAATTCATTTACCAGTTCTAGTAGTTTCTTGGTGGAGTCTTAATTTTTTTTATTATGTATTGGTTTCAGGTGTACACCTTAGTGGTTATACAATCATATACTTTACAAAGTGTTCCCCTTGATGTTTCCAGTATCCTGACTAGCACCTTACATAGTTATCACATTATCAAACTATATTTCTCATGCTTTACTTACTTCCCCATGACTATTTTATAGCTAGAAGTTTGTGCTTCTTAGTTCCTTCACCTCTTTCACCCAATGTCCCAACATCCCCTCCCCTCTGGCAAACACCAGTTCTCTCTCTGTATCTATGAGTCTGTTTCTGTTTCATTCCTTTATTTTGTTCCTTCATTCCACGTGTAAGTGAAAGCATACAGTATTTGTCTCTCTGGCTGATTTATTTCACTGAGCATAGTAACTTCTAGGTCCATCCATACTGGTACAAATGGTAAGATTTCATTCATTTTCATGGCTAAGTAATACTCCATCATGTGTATGTACCACTGCTTTTATCCACTCATTTGCTGATGGGTACTTTGGTTGCTTTCATATCATGGTTACTCTAAGTAATGCTGCAGTGAATATAAGGGTGCACATATTCTTTCAAATTATTGTTTTAGGGTTCTTCAGATAAATCCACACAAGTTAGAATCAGTGGGTCATAACACAGTTCTACTTTTAATTTTATTTTACTTTTAGAGAGAGAGGGGAAGGGAGGGAGAAAGAGAAGAATGGAAACATCGATATGAGAGAGAAGGATCAATCAATTGCTTCTTGCATCCAGGGACCTGGTCTACAACCCAGGCATGTGCCCTGACTGGGAGTTGAACTGGCAACCTTTTTGTTTTGGGGAGGATACCCACCCCACTCAGCCACACTAGTCAGGGCTAATTCAAACTATTTCTAATTTTTTTCTTGAGATTCCTTCCTGCCACGTGTATTATTTAGAAGTATGCTATTTAAACACCAAGTGTTTTGAAATTTTCCAACTATCTTTCTGTTACTGGTTTCTATTTTAATTTCAATGTGGTCTGAGAGCATACATTGTATGACTTCTATTTTTGCAATATGTTAACATGTGTTTTATGACCCAGAATGTTTTGAATGTCCCACAGGGGAATGTCCCACATCAGAATGTGTTGATGTTCTGATGTCTATAGCTGTCCACTGGGTGCACTGGCCCTGGGGTTTCCCTGGGTGGTGCAGGCTAATGTCAGCCCCCAACTGTGTTCTGCCCCAGGCCACCCTGCCTGAGCTATAATGCAATCTGAGGTGGCTGCTACTTGTGTTGGGCTTGTAGATTCACAGGAGAAGCCAAGCAGTGAATCTAAGATGGTGGCTGCTACTGCTGGGCCTGGGGCTCACTGAGGCCAACTGCTTCTTTTTTTAGAGGATATATATAGGAAATATGAATCATGAGCCAAGACCAGCTATTATATTCATATGGAAAAGCAGCTTGGACTTCCGGCCAAGATGGAGGCGTAGGTGGAAACACTGTACCTCCTCTCACAACCAAGATTAAGGACAACAAATATTTATAAACAATAACACAACCAGAACACAGAAAATTGAACTACAGAAGTCCGACAAACATTCAACCAGACCAGTAAGGGGGCAGAGTCGGCAGCCGGAGGAGAGGGAAAGCGGCAGGAAAACGTGGTGGCTGCCAGGCTTGGGAGTGCCGGGCGGCGTAGGTGGGGTGGAGCTTGCAGACCCCAGACACGGGGAGGAGACGGGAGGAGACGAGCAGAGCACGCAAGGCACACAGAGCAGTTGGCCAACCGTGGACACACATTCTCGTGCAGACAAACTAGGCAAGAGTGGGCAGTGAGACAGACTGCACAGCACAGGGCCCCAGCGACGGGAAATAAAGCCTAAAAACTCCGATTGAAAAGGTGCCGGGAGAGGCTCCCAGCCTCACAGGAGAGGTCGCCGGGGAGACCCACAAGGTCCCAGAGTGTGCATAGGCCCGCCCACCTGGGAACCAGTGCCAGGGGGCCCCAGTTTGCTTGTGGGAGGCAGCAGAGAGAATGCAAACTCGAGAGAGCGCGAACGGGCGCCATTGTTCCCTCTCTGACCCCGCCCCCACAGACAGTGTCACAACTTGGCTACTAGGTGCCCCACCCTGGTGAACACCTAAGGCTCCGCCCCTCATATGTAACAGGCGCCACCTGACCAAAAATGACTCAAACAGAAGAAAAGCTCAGAGCCCCAGAGCCAATACTTTTAAGTGACCAAGAGATAGCCAACCTATCAGATGCACAGTTCAAAGCACTGCTAGTCAGGATGCTCACAGAATTGGTTGATTTTGGTCGCAAATTAGATGAAAAAATGAAGGCGCTCATAAGTGAAATGATGGAAAATGCACAGGGAACCAGTAGTGATGGGAAGAAAACTGGGACTCAAATCAATGGAGTGGACCAGAAGGAAGAAACAAACAACCAAGCAGAAAAGAATGAA
>PVKM010017054.1:0-26280 GCA_004027735.1 Carollia perspicillata
CTGGAAACAAGCAGCGGACTCTTTCCTCTGGAGCTTCGCCGCCGCTTGGCTTGCTCCTCCAGAGCCCCGAACTTTCTTCTCACTTTGCCCCTACCCCGGGAGAGGGGAGGCCGGAGTTGCGACAGCCGAAAGGCCTGCACAAGCCCCGAAGTGTGGTTGTGCACCTCTTCTACTCTCACCCCCTACTCCGCTGGGGCTGGGCGCGCGCGGCGCACGCACACCGGCTCGCTGGCGACTCTGTACTTCTGTCAGCGCGCCCAGCTCCACCACCCGATTCCCCGTTCCCGCGGGGCTTCTCCGGCACCAATTCCAGACTTCAAAGCCAGTTGGGTCGACATCATCCACCTCGCGCCCCAAACCTCTCCTCTAAGTCCTGCACACGCACCACGCCCCATCTATATACCCTACGAGATGCATCCGTCCCGGCCCGAGAAGGGAGCACGCGGCTTACCTCCGGCCACTCCGTTCATCTGGTCAAAGGGGCCTCCCAGTTCGGCATTGGGAAAGATGGTCACCGACGTGGCAGCGAGGTCCTCCACCGGATAGATGTTGTCAGACAGCTGGTGCACAAAACCACTGAGAGTTACTGGGATTTTGTCTACGGCCTTGGCGGTCATCATTTGCTCCTCGCACAACCTGGAGACCCAACTCCCTCGCTACCTGAAGTGTCAGAGAAGCCGTTTTGGAGAGGGGTTGGACTGAGCCTACGTTGGTATCTCCTTTGGCCCTCCACTCTTAAAAGCAAACACCAAAAAAAAAGAAGAAAAAAGAAAAATCCAACAGAAATAAAACTAGCAAACAAGTTGCTATATTTTTAAGAAAGAAGAAAAATGGCTATTTGCCACCGACTGTCTCTTGTGCTCCGGCTGGGAAGCCAGGAGTTGGTGGTGTAGTGTTATTATAACAGTCAGTGTGTCCCCTCGCCGAGCTATTAATCAATTGCTGCTCTCCCCGTGAGATGGAAAGTGTTGGTGTAAGTATTTATGGGCAGGTCCTCAATGCCCGTGACGTCGCTGCCCATATATGGACTGAGGAACAGGGCTGGGCCAGGAGGCTTTTGCCGTCACATGGCAAATTTGCATACAGGATCCGCAGCCAGGGCTCCACGGAGCTTGCAACTCCCGGCTCGCAGCCCGCGGATATCCGCGGGGGTCTAGGGCGCGCGACCTGAGCCGCAAGTCGGGTCTAGGACAGGGAGGGGCGGGGGGCGGACCTGGTGGGGAGGGGGCGCGCCGCGGATCTGGCGCAGGCTACCAGGGGAGAGCGTGCGGGTCCAAGCTACCGCGCGGCCCCTTGGGGCGGGGAGGAATTCCGGTTCTCCGGGACTTTCCAAAAAAGGCGAAGATCCGGTGCCGGCGGCTCCGCCTCCCCAGCCCTTGTTTGGGAGCCATTCCGGAAAATTAAACTTCGGAAAGAAACCGAGCGGAGCCGAGACACTACAGTCAAACCCCTACTCACTTTCTTGGCAGCTGAAAACCGCAAGCAAAGGAGGCAGCGAAGGAGAAAAAAAAAAGCTCCATGCATTCACGGAAGCTGACTGCTTTTTTCTGAATTACTTGGTGGAAAGAAGTGGCTGATGATAAGAGTGAATGCGGTATTGCTTTTTTGGAAAGTCTGTTCTATTTATACAGGAGCGAAAACGGAACAGGTTTTGAGTTGTTTGTTTGTTTAAGTATTCTGGGCACCTTGAGGCTGGGGGAGGGGTGGTAAACCCTAGGAGGAGAATAATAACTGTAGGGAGCCTCGAGAGAAATCCTGTGCCGGAGACAACCCCCCTTCTCTGCCCGCATTCTCCCCACCCCACTTCAGCTGCTGCGCGAAACGGGCGTCCTTCCCGGCGCGTCTGGGCGGTCGACTGTGTGGGGGCGTCCAGATGGAGGCTTGGACATTCACCCTGCCCCGCCACGCACACACACACGCTGCACTTCCGACACAGATACTCCTGCTCCCGCTGCCTTCTTCACACACCCACTTGCACACCTTAAGCTACACACCTCTCTGTTGACATCGAGCCGGTGCGCCAGCCTCGCCGACAGGCAGAGCGAGAGCCCGGGCTTGCTGAGCAGAGTGCTTTTCGAAGACACCCATCCTCACACTTCACTGCCTATACGGACCCACTGCTACAGCAGCCCCCGACCCCACAGAGCCTATGCTCCGGAGGTGCGCCCTGCCCGCACGCGCCCTACTCCAAGACACACAGAAGGCATATTCTCCCTTTTCCTCGTCCAGAGTCATCTGGGTGAGCCCAGAGAGGACCTGAAAGCAAACAGCATCGCTAATGCCAGTTTTGAGCCACCATTCACCCCACACGAGTTTCCCTTTGCGAGAAAAGGAAGAGAAAAAAAAACCACGCCACCGGACCCCCATGTAAACCTTTCTGTTTAGTGCCCAAAACAATTTTTAAAAACTTTTCAAAAAGTCCAGGTAGCGGCGGGCTTCTGGTTTGCTGCAAGCGCCGCTCCTATCTACCAGAGCACCCCGGCCCGCACTGCGATAGCTCGGGGCGTGGCCCGGGGCCCATGGAAGACTTGTTACAAGTGCTCAAGCCTGGCGCGCGTCGCCGCCTGCCTGGCTCTTTCTCACCCCTAAGCCGCCAAAACCTGGGATGAAGCACGGGCGCAGCCTCCAGGGCCCAGCCCGTCCCTTTTCTGCCCCCGGTTCGGGACCGCACCAGCCTCGTGGGGGCCACGGCGCCACGCCGTGGAGGAAGCACGCCGCTGCAGGCGGCACTCCCACCGCTCACCTGCCGCGGCCGCAGAGGCAGCCAGCCAGTTCCCGCCCGGCCCTGCACTCGGAGGTCAAAACTCCAGGACGACTGGGAGCGGCCTCTGCTCCTCCACCTGGGCACTGCTTCTCCCCTTGTCCGCCTCGAAATCTGTTCGGCGGCCAGCTATATTCCTGACTTCAAACGCCCCCAAAATTTTGGGAAAGTTTCTGGCTCGTGCTGCGCGCTTTTCCAATTGGAGGTAAAAAATAGAAGGAAATCGGAAGGAAATCGTAGCAAGGTTAGCACCCTTGTAGGTACCCCACCCTCAGCAAAAATATGCAAAGTCGCGTTTCTTAAAAAGAAAATAAGAAAAGAAAACTGCGCTCTTACCACGTGCGCCAGCCCGTTCCGCCTGCGATCTGGCCGGTCCCGCGGCCCCCGCGCTGACCACCTGCAAGACGACGCCTCGGAGGGGAGTCCGACTCGCATCTCCAGCCCCTGAGTCCGAAAATAAGGGGGGTAACCGAGTTATGCAAATGTGGGTCGTGGCAGCGTGGTTCGGGTTACGGCCCCCGCCAGCCTCCGAGGTGAGGCATCCACCGGCGGCGAGCGCGGGCGCCGCGACAGCTAGCGCTTCGCTCCTCTTCATGCACGTGGGCGGGCAGGCGGGCGAGTAGCCAGGGCTGCCTCGCGGCGGGCGCTGCTGCCAACCCAGCCGGCAGCCACCAAGCGCCGCCCCGAGGGGGAGCTCCTGGACGTCCCGAGTGCCCGGGTGAGCGAGGCGCCCAGGGCAGGATGCAGGCTGGGGGCGGCCCTGGCCAGGGGTAGCTGCGCGGTTTTCGGCTTCAACCCTTCCGGAAAGAGGAGGTTGAGTCGGGGGTCAAATGGGGGAGGAAGTGCTGGCGAGGCGGGGAAGGCCTGCCTGGTTCTTCTGAAAAGCAAGTTAGAGTAAATGGGAGTGACTGATCCTTTGGAATTATTCGGAGTTTTCCAACAACCGAAACCTCCCTTAAGAGCTTCACCACGTCAAGCCCGCCGCGTGTCAGGAGTGGGTTGGGGGCAGAGCCAACCAAGAGCTGCAGAGAGGCTATGCGGGCTCCCGGGAGGGTGCCTGGGCCCAGTTCTGGGAGGCCTTCCCTGAATCTCCTCTGGAAACGGGTCAGTAGATACTTACTATTACCTTCCTTCCTTTTCCTTTTTCTTTTTCTTTCTTTTTTTTTAATGAATGTAATGGAACAAAGTCTAGGCACCCTTATGTAAAGCCAGCCACCCTGTGGATAGGTAATAAATTCAGAAAGCTAAAGGGACTTGCCTGAAGTCGCGCAGCTGGTAAGTGGTGGTGTCCAAACTTGCAACCAAGTCTTCGGACTCCAAGTACGCTGCTCTGGTCGCTACATCTTTCACTCAGGAAAACCCAGTTCTGGAAGTGCAACAGTTCTTTGAGGACCTGGAAGCCTGGCTCAGCCCACTAAGGAAGAAACAGGTTGCCTTTTCCAACTTCATCTCTTGTCTCTGGCATTTCTGAGGAGAGGAAAGCTGAAGTCAGGGCTTTCAAAGGACAAGGGACTAACATGGACAGACACACACACAAACACACGCGGGAAGGGAGAGTTAGAATTCGTGGGCTTTCCAAACCTATGTTATGGATGGAGTGACTGGGTTGGCACAAAGCCAGGCTACTCATCAACCCTGTAATAAGAGAAGCCAACCTCACAGTATCCTTTCTAGAGAGAAGAAGTGAAAAAAGAAATAGGTAGAGACAGAGGAAAGTTCCAAAGTTGTTTACAGAGTAAGATACTGTGCTGGGAAGGGGAATGAGGGGGGAAAGAGGAATGTGGCAGCTGAATAGCAAAATGTAATGTACCATGGTCTCTAGTGCTAAGCCCTTGGACTTATTTTGATCAAAAATAAACAAATAAATGCTGTTCTTTAAAACTGAGTTGTCAAAATGCCCAGGTGTATGGGGTGCTCCATTGTTTATCGAAGTTATTAAAAGAGTGGTAACATGGTGTCACATTCTGATTTGCATTGTCCTAATTCCAGATGCAGAAAATGGAAAAAGAAGGAAGCATAGGAGCCCTTTAGTAGATGTGCCCTTAGGGGTGGTGGATTAGGTAGGGGTGAGGAGCAGGGGAAGCAGCCCGAAGGTCCTGGCTGGCCCTCAGAGTCCCCTCTGTGAGTAGTTTCAGCTTCTTATTTTTTCTCCCACCACAGGGACTGAGAATTATAATGAGTGATGAGATAGGTTATAAATAATTTGATAACATCTGCATTTTGATTTATTAAGAAACATTTTGAACATCCACTTGTCATCTTCACCCACTTCTGTTCTAATATTGCTACTACTGGAGTGGGAAACAAAGAATTGCCCTTAACTGTGGACACACATACACAGGGTGTGGCTATGAACTTGAATGGGGTAGGACATATACATCTCAGTAAAACTCAGGCTAGTTGCCAAACCTGCCATCCAGCCAACTCTTTCTTAAAGGTGCCCCTGTGCTGAGAAAACTGATCAATGGTTCCCTACATTTAGCAACTCCCTATGAATCTGGTAATCCCAGAGGCTATAAACCAAACCTAGATTATGCCTGAGAGAAGCATTGCTTCACATCAGTCAAATGTGAAACTGAAGTGATGTTTTATTGGCACAAATAATCTGGCCAGGAGGAAATAAGACCCTGTGATCTTACTTTGTTGCAGCAGCAACACCGGTCTAAGCAGAGGGTATTCAGGTTCCCTTTAGGGTGAACTATCACTAAGTCAACAAATATTTCCGGACACATCTAGTATGTGTCAAGTGCTATGCCAAACCCTGGACATACAATGGTGCTTAAAACCAGGACTGGTTCCTGCCCCTGCAGAACTTGTACTCAATCAGATGAATATACACTTGCAAATAATGCCACAGTATGACCCCAATGAAGGAAGAGGACAAAGGACCCAGCCAAGTCTAGGAAATTGAGAAAGGCTTCTCTAAGTGGACAGAGATCTGAAGCGTGTGCGAGAATTGGAGGAAGGCTGGTGGACAGAGCATTCTGAGAGAGACAGAGTAGGTATGGAAAGACCCTGAGGTGGGAGGAAGCTGAGTGCATCCATGGAGTAAGGAAAGTACGGTGTGGGTGGAAACTTCCAGGCCACCTTCCGAGCCTAGTACACGAGGGCTGAGGGTAGCCAATACAGACAGCCTCCTTGGAAGCACTCATCCCGCAAAATATTTTAACTTCTACAACTCTCTTTTTTCCTGCCATTATCTTTTCTGCTGATGACAATGGCCTTATAATTTTTACATTTGATATTTATTTTTAGCATTCAGCTTCTTCAAATGAATGAGAATATGTCCACAGGATTTCAGCAAGAAGAGAGAATATATACAGAAATGATTATTGACATCAGCATTGCTTTTCAGTGACAGTCTTAATGAAATAATAAAATGTTATTTCATTATGGAGATGACAATGTAAATTTTGTCCCATTTAAAATGCGTAGAGTAAGCCTGGCCAGGTAGCTCGGTTGGCTAGAGCATTGTCCTTATATGCCAACGTTTTAGGTTTGATCCCGGGTTAGGACACATACAAGGATCAACCAATGAATGCATAAATAAGCAGAACAATAAGTCGATGTTTCTCTCTCTCTCCCTCTCAGATCAATAAAAAATAATTAAAAATTTTTTTAAATGAATAGAGAAATACAGCTTTCTAGTAGAAATGTCAAATCTACAGATCATTTTATCATTGCTGACAAAAAATCAAAGGTAAATCATGTGTTATTTATCACAATTGTTTAAAGAAAATATCAAAGAAGTATCAAAGAAATAATACAAAGAAAATATCAACCTGGCATCCACGTTTATAAGTGATAATGTGTCAGTCTGATCACAAAGGCTTGAAGCAAAATCTCCATTCCAAATCACACATTTTTATGCCTTTACCTTTTAAATCTTTCAACTTATACATTTAGTTTATGAAAAATGAAGTTACCTACGAGTAGGAAATTCCTATATTTTCTTAAATGCACATATCGCTAACCTGCTTACAGATTATAGGAAATCATTTTTCCTTTTCTAAATAATGTCAGGTTTCCCATGGAAGCTTTGTTCGTGTCTATAGAAAAGGATGAGGAGAGTAAGGGAATCCAGTTGTCAGAGTACTTGTTTTACAGCATGGAAGCCAAAAAAGAAAAAACACACAAACATTTCACATTTTAACTGAATAATCTTGATAAGAATAGTCACCATTTATTGTGTTTAAGATGGTGAGCTCCAGAGGCCCATATGGCCTGTGTTCAAATCTTGACTCAAACTTTACCTACCTATGTGATTTTAAACAAGTTATATAAATTATCTGTTCCTCAGTCTCCTCATCTGTAGTGTGAACAAAATCATTACACATATTTCATAGGTGTATTGAGGATTACATGGGGTGATATATGTAAAATATATCACACACTGTTTGGTACATGTTAAGTACTCACTGATTGTTGGCTATTAAATTGTTACTACTATTGAATACCACTTTGAAGACAGACATGGTACTATGTCTTTCTAGGTTTGTTGTTTTATTCCTTACAACCACTTTGAAAAGTATGGCTATTTATTCCTATTTTACAGATAAGAGAGGCGAGGCTCAGAGAAGAAACAGAGCTTCCCCAAATTTATACTGGAAGTTGCAGGGCCAGAACGTGAACGTTAGTCTCTTAATTGACAAAGCCCACATCGTTCAAGTACATAATGTATGCAGAGCAACCTATAGCAGATAAAAGCAAGAGCAGCTGTGTTTCAAATATTGATGTACATTCATGATACTTATTCCTGAATTCTGAGTTTCAGCTTTCAAGAATAACAATGATAGAATTACTGAGGAGGTTCGAGTTTAGGTTGTAAGGAGAAAAGGCAATCCAGAAAGCAGTGGTTATTTGCATGCAATTTATAACAAGCTATACCCCTGTAGAGAACATTGGAACCTCGAAAGCCATGTTCCACAATAACAATAATCTAATTGACAAAACATCTGTTTTTTCCCAGAGAGATCAAAATGCATACCAATAATGCTGTTGTTTTCTAAGGAAGTTTGAAAATGTGGAATAGAAATTTAAAATTTAGGAGGAGTGGTTAGTGAGTGGCCTGCAAAATCTGGAAATAGTGCTTCATAAGGGACATTCATAGCCTGAGTGTAACCTACTTAGGAGACTTGCCTTAGGCTGTTATCTCACGTAGTCTGTTGCTTTTTCAACTCCATTATAAATTCCTCCAAGGCAGGGACCTCGAAGTATGGTCCCTGTCTGTATTCTAACAAGCAGAGTTCTGGATAAGAACCCGGTATGTGTCTTCCCAGCAGTGAGAAGGAATGAGGCTTGGCCCCTCAGAGATTTTATATGCTATCTCAGTGATTTTCAACCAGTATGCCACAGCAGGCACACTGGTGTGCCGCAAGAGTATTTAAAACATGCAATACCTGACTATTAGTCAGGGGCACTGACCTCTTTTCCCTTGGATTGTCTAATTTAAAAAAAATGACAACAGCCAGCACAATAGCCATCCTGTGTGACTGAGCCAAAATTGTACCTACTTTGTCAGATCGGCAGAAAATATATTTTTTGGTGTGCTGCAGAATTTTAGTAATTAGTTTATGTGTGCCATGAGATGAAAAGGGGTGAAAATTGCTGAGCTATCTTGTCAGAGAACTCCTAACCAACTAATTCCACCCAGCCCATGACTTATCACCTCTAATGATTTCTCCAGGAGATGCTGGAGTTCAGAGCCAGGGCAAGGACCCCAGAAAACATCCTCTGAAGGATTTTGTCCTCAGATATACCTTTTTTGGCAATTTAAATTATGAAATTCTGAGCTGCCACCCTCTGTTGTCAGTGTAGCAAATGCCACTGAGGTAGTGACAGCCAGCAGTGATGACCACTGTGGAGACATGTACCCAGAAGTCCCTCCTTCCTGACTCCCCCCACCCTGTTCAACCACATACTACTGGTCACAGATGCAGGAACCTGTAAGCAGCTGAGGAATGGAAAGCACTCAGGCCAAGGAGCCCAAGACCCACCTTTCAGTTCGGCCTCTGCCTCTTGGGTTGGTGGTTGATGCTGGAAGGAATCAGCTGAGCTTCCCATACGCACATCACTCTAGTCTTCGGGGGCAGCCTTTGGAGACAGGCTGCTCTTTTCCCATATCTGATGATAATTTTTAACTATATGCCACATAGTTGCAGAGACACCACATCCTCTCACATCTGCCCAGAGTTTTAAATGGCATCCCAAAAGGCCACACTGTTTCTAAAGAGAGTAAGTTTTCACTATTTGGAGTGAGAAAGGTGGTCCAGGCAGCAGGAAAGGGTTTTAGAGGGCAGGCCTGGCTCTGGGTGTAGCCCCATGTCATAGAAAAATCACTAGATTAAAGTCAGGCTCAATGGTGTCTCTTTATTATGATAATGTTTCCAATAATAACAAAGGCTAATATTTATTGAACATCTGAGGGTACTAAGCACTCTGTTGACTTTGTTGCCTTGTGTCTTCGTCTACCAATCACCCCACGAAGCACATACCATTACTCTTTACATTTTGCAAATGAGGAAACTGAGGCACCAAAGCCCAAGCCACAGAGCTAATTAAGTGGAAGTACCAAGATATGAACCCAAGCAGAACGACTTCATTGCTTGTACTCCCAGTACCTACCCTCCCCACCCTCCTCTGTGTAATTAGACAAGCCCCTTAGCCTCTCTGGGCCTCAGTTTCTTCATTTTTACACTGGGGCTGGGCATGCCTGCCTCAAATGCCCTTGGCCAGAGTACTGTGGTGAACCAAAGGAAGAGGATTAAGAACATGTTCTGAAAAGCAGGACACACACGCACTGCAAATCTAATTATCTCCCAGAATGATTGTTTGGGCTCCTGGACCTTCGGTGACAGCAGTGAATGTAGACTGGGATGAGACAGGAGGACATGTTTGTGATTCCAGGACAGGGACAAGGCACCAACAATTAAACTGAACTTCTAAACTGTTTGTCGGCTGATCACTCCTAAGCCCTTCAAAGTGGCCTCTTTTTCTCTCCTCATACTGGAGGGTAGTCCATATTTCTGTATGCTCCTTTTTACCTGGAGGTGGGGTTGGGGAAATTGACCCCGGAGGCTTTGGAACAAGACCCTGGCAGGTCTGCTTCTCCTGATGCTAATAACAGGTCTAGACACATGATCACACTCCTTCTTGAATCCTAATAATTAACTAGAATGCATGTTTCTGCTCAAGGGCTGTTGTGCCTGAGAGAATATGGTGGTTACAATGCAATCACCACTGGTCACAGAACAATTTTAATCAATGCTCTTGTAAGCACATAATCAGAGCCTCACCCGAGACCTGGCAACTCCCTGCCTTTTAGAATTAGACAGTTCGCTTTTGAAAAATATTATTTAGGCAACAGCCTGTAGAAATTTCTAAAAGAAAGAAAGCAGAATAATTTAGACTTTTTCTTCTCTGCTTTGATTTTATGAAATAAGAGACACTAAAAACATGACCAAAATGACCATTCTAGTCTTCATCTGTTACTGAGAAATCTTCAGGATGGAAGGTGTCTTAACAGGACACTTTTCCCCCTGCCTTTCCTATGTTTCAGGCTTTTCAGCACAAAGCTCTCTCATAGGGTGCCACCTTGAATGGAATGTTACCCCCAAAATAGAAAATGGAAGCCACACACACACACACACACACACACATGTGGTAAATGCTAGGTGGTACCCGTTGAACTGGAGTGGGTTTGACTCCCTTTATCCATGCAAGTTCCCTGGGGTCTGGAAGCCACTGCTGTGATTTATGGAGCAAGCCCACAACATGCTAGGGATGGGGCTGCTTGGGTAGGTGAACTAGAGAGCAAGTGAATACATAGGGACCAGCCTGTTTTGCTTCCAAATGCTGATACAAACTCATAGTGTTCTGTTAATTTATTCACTAAGAACTTACTATACACCAGGTACTGTGCTAGGTGCTTGGGATGCATTAGTGAGCAAAATTCCCTGTCTTCATGTAGCTTACAGCCTGAAAATTCTTATGAATTTAATTCCAAGAACCAAAAAATGAAAAACTCAGTTTGTACTATCTTCTCTTGCCCTCAGCTAAAATAACTTCTAACCTACCCACGCTCAGGTCCAAATCTCTCCTAAGATAATCAGAGAGAGAATACCAAACTTGCTTTAGTAACACATTCCGGTATTCACTACTCTTGTAAGACATTCTTCAGAGATAAAAAACACCCTTTTTAATTATTCATTTCATTTGTTTTCCCCTCTCAGGAGACATGAAAGAAGTTAATCATGATATTCTGAGTAAAAACCAGTCATAGGCTGGAAGATAGCCCTCAACCTTTTTTGTTTAATGTGGAAAAATCTCAGTTTCTATCGCCTGTCCTTAGAATTTGTGCTTTTTGATCCTTTTACTACCATGTCAGCTCTTTGATGAACATCCTAATTTCCCCACACTTCCCACTGCTGGTAAAGCCTAATATAACATTTCATGCAGCACTCTACCCTTTCCAAGTCCCTTTTTGACACATTACTTCCTTCAGTACTTGAAACATAAACCCATGATGTTGGCAAGACCACGTTCACCTTTCCCACTGCCCACAGAAGCCAAGTGAGGCACAGAGAAACCAAGTGACTTACCTCAGTTCACACAGCTAGGGAGGTGGCAAAGCAAGCATTCCTAGCCAGGTCTCTCAGTGCTGATGTTGAGAGCTCTGTCTGTCTCATGTGAGCCTCAACTACTGATTGAGGTGGCCCAGGCATGTGACTGCTTGTGAAATCCCTCAGACACTTTCATGGCTGGTGGCCAGTTAACATTTAGGTCATGTATCTTCTTCTCCAGGTGTGTGCTGACCCTGTTCTGTACCCCCAAGGTTTTACCCCAATGGGTAGAGACTGGTAGCATAAAATTAAACAACAATAGCTAACCAGCCAGCTCCTAGCCTTCTAGGTCATTGAAGTAAATTTTGGGCCACCAGCCCCAGGTCCATTCCCTGTAGTCCTCATCTGTCCCACTTCTGTGAGGCTGGCACTGACTCACTGATTACCACTTTCCAGGTTACCAGCCTCTGGTGCAATCAGAAGAGATTCTCATCTGTGTGGGGTGGCTTAAGTGTGGTTGGGTCTACCTTACTGGGGTGACCAGCCTGACCAGGGGGAGGAGACAGATTCATTAGCTTCATCAACAGAAGGCCTTGATGGTTTTTTTTTTCCAAAACTTAGCTAATTTATGCCACAGTCTGCCAAGATATTATTACGATAGTATTTTTAGGGGAAATCTTCTTTGCTTATGGCTAAAACTTGGCC
Source organism: Carollia perspicillata (assembly GCA_004027735.1). Taxonomy (NCBI): domain Eukaryota; kingdom Metazoa; phylum Chordata; class Mammalia; order Chiroptera; family Phyllostomidae; genus Carollia; species Carollia perspicillata. The sequence continues at coordinate 12,028 of PVKM010017054.1, forward strand.
AATTTTAACTTGTTTGTTTAATTGACAATACTTCCCTGACTCATTTTTGCCCAGAGAGTCACAAGAGGGCCATTAATACAATGGAAGGAGCTGACTCGCAGACCCAGGAACTGGCCAGTAACCATGCTGATCTATCTTCAGAACTGACTCATCAGCATCCTAGTCCCAATAACCTATATTAAAACAATAACAACAACAAAGAAAATGCCCCTTTAAACTATCAAATTTGATGATGAGCTGACAGCCTAGTACAATTTTTTAGAAGTTCAGACTCCTTGCCATGACTGTACATCTTCACATGGCCTGCTCTTGTCCTCCCCCCTCAAACACAGCTCTTTCCCCTTTCCCTATGCTACTGTGCTCACCACCTCCTAAACATCTCAAGCTCCTTTTCATCTCAGAGCCTGTGTGCTCACTACTCCCTTTGTCTAGAATGGTCCCTGCCCCAACCCTTTGATCATCTCATGTGTAGTCCTGCTATGGATGGACTGTGTATATTCCCTGCCCCCAAATTTGTATGTTGAAACCAAATGCCCAATATGATGGTATTAGGAGGTGTGGCCTTTGAGAGATGATTAGGTAATGAGGGTGGAGCCCTAATGGGAATGGGATTAGTGCCTTTATTAAAGAGATCCCGGTCAGCTCCCTTGTCCTTTCTGTCATGTGAGGACACAGGAAAAGACAGCCATCTGTAAAACAAAAAGCAGGTTCTCACCAAAACACTGAGTCTGATGGTACCTTGAGCACAGACTTCCCAGACTCTAGAACCGTGGGAAATAAGTTTATGTTGTTCATTAACTCCCCAGTTTATGGTATTCGGATACAGCAGCCCAAACTGACATCTTACTCAACTTTCAGCACAAGCCATCTCTTCCTCGTCCTCCCCATTCTTCCCTAGTCAACCTGTCCATCACTATGCTTGGTTTCCTTATCTAAGTTAATATGCTTTATGAGTAGAAGCTCCACAAGGGTAAGGAGCCTAACTGTCTTAACTACCAATGTATGCATAAAGGAATACCCAGTAAGCATTTGTCAAATGAACAGAGCGAATGAACAATGATCAGCCAGGTTTGGGATCCGCTATCTTAGTATGGTCCCTTTCCCTCCCTGGGTCCATCCAGTTGCCTTATTTATAAAATAAGTTTATTAGCTTCTGCAGCATCTGAGGCCCCATGCGGCTTTGACAGTCAGTCATGAACTGGCACTAAAGACCCACGGGAAGTCCAAGGCTGTAGCCTCACCATCACCCTAAACTGGACTGTGTTTTTTCTAGGTAAGGCAGTATCTCAAGTCATGATAAAGCAAACAAATTAGGCCCATAGAAGAGGCCTCCCACCTCAAAAAAAGAAAAATCAGGCTCTGCTTTTTGCTAGAAGATCAGATAATTCTGGTAGAAATTGTTCTCCATGAAATCTTTTTGACTGAGTCCTGTTGACTTGCTCATGCCAAAGCATTTGCAAATGGATAGAGCAAATCAATTTTCACATAGAGGGGAGTGAAGTAGGTTAACAATAGTAATAAATAATACAATAATTAATAAATAAATAATAATACAAGAATAAACTTTCGCATACTCATATCTGTTAGTCTACTTTTGCCTATTCCTGCATATGCCTGAGTTATACTTAGACAGTAGACTTAACTAAATCTACCACTACCAGGATCTCATTTTACTTTTTTCTTTTAAGATTTTATTTTTTTATTATTTGAAGGAGGGGAAGTGAGGGAGAGAGAATGAGAGGAACATCAATTAACTGCCTCTCGTGCACCCCCAACCAGGGACCTGGTCTGCAACCCAGGCATGTGCCCTGACTGGGAATCAAATAGGTGACCTGTCGGTCTTCGAGATGATGCCCAACCTACTGAGCCAGGCCAGTCAGGGCTTCAGTTTACTTTTATAAATAAAGGTGATTTATAACTTTTTTAATCTCCGGATAAGACCTCAAGATTCCATTAATTCTTTCAAATGGATGGTCTGATTAAAATGGCATGGAATATGGTGGAAAGGAAACAGTTAATAAAATAAATGTTTTTTCTACCTAATTAGAGTACAGAAACTTAAAGCAACTTGTATTTTTTGGTCTAAGGCAGTTAAGGCTGCATGTTGTTCTTGAATAAATACTGTTAAATTTCAGTAAGTAAGTACCATTATTATCAACATTTGGCTTTGAATACACTAATGGCACTCCAGTAGGCTTCTTCAATTTCAATGATGTATTTTAATTTTGGCTATAGAAATAAAACTACATTTTATATAATTTTTAGAAAATCAAGAACAAGTTGATCAAGAATAGGTTAGCTTAACAGGGGCCTGGTTATTTTAAACACACACAGAAATCACTAAATGATGTAAAGAAAAAACAAATGTGCAAATAAGGAAGTACAATGTTCCAATGGAATAAAAAATATTAGGTGTAAATTATAACTGCTCGTTATACACATGTCATCTGTTAGAATTGGGGCAGGGGGAAATATTGACAAAATAACCCACTAAGCATGTTTGAGACCTAGTGGGTGTTAGGCACCATGCCAGAGGTTACAGAGAATTGAAAATGAATTAGACAGAGTCCCTGCCTCTAGGAACCAGTAGTCCAGGAAGGAGGTAAGGCAAGTAGACAAATGAATAGAATGCATGAAGGACATGGTATTATCAGACACATTAAAAAGTGTTGCTATGGGTCCCAAGAAGGGGGAGAACAGTAACAAGTGTGTTCATGGGGACCAAATAAAGCAAAGCACATGTAGGTTACTCATTTTTCAGATTTAGCTGGAGCCATGTCCTTTGTAGCTCAGTATACCACCACGCTACACCTACTATGGTGGCATGGCTCTGGGAGATGACCAACAAACATTGATATGATAAATTGATTGGTTGATTGATATTCAATAAAGGAAAAGAGAACATATTCCAAACATATGCTATACCAGCCAATTGGCAGAATTAATGGATCCCGGGGACTTGAAGATTGTAGCTACCATAGTTCTGAGACCCGTAAACATAAATTCTGTACATATTTATCATCTTTACTTTTCTTGGCAAAGATTATCGAACCCAATCAAGAAAGGAGAAATATACATCTGTGTAGTTTACTCAGAAATGAAGGAGGTTGCATTTAGCAGCAGCTAAACTTTCTTTTTCCATCAGAGTGCTCTGAGAATTACAAGTGTTACATGGCTCTGTAAGAGATGAAGGTGGCCTTCAACTGTGCCGGCTTGGTTTTGTTAGTAGCTAAATAGAAATAAAAAATCATCCTTGTGCCTTGGCAGGGTAACACGGTTGATTAGAGCATCATCCTGATCCACCAAAGTTGTGGGTTCAATCCCTGGTCAGGGCACATGTAAGAAGCAATCAATGAATGCATAAATAAGTAGAATAACAAATCTCTCTCTCTCTCTCAATCAATCAATCAATCAATCAATCAATTTTTAAAGAATCAGCCTGTGCACAGGGCCCTGCCAGCCCCAGGATATGGCAGGCCCCCAAAGACACCTGTGTCAAGCCCAGGTTCCTGGACCCTCCACAGTTGCTCCCTGTCTCACCTGATTAGCTTTGGTCTGTAAACAACATGCAGACAGCTCCCCTGGGATCCACAGGCCTTGTTAGAAATGAACTGTGATGCATAATGCATAATCGACCTTTGCATTTTAGTTGGTCTCTTCTGTTTGCACCTTCACGGGGCTTCTGGATGGAATGAGATCTGAGAACTCATTTGAGCTGCAGACGCTGAATGCAGAGAGCCTGAGGTAAGCCCATCTCGTGGCAAGCAGCCCTCTGCATAAGGCTGGTGGACTAGAAATCAGGAGCTCGGGGACACAGGGACTTAGCCTCAACATGACCACTGCCTCACAGGGAGACTCTGCCTTAGTGAGCCCCAGGAGTGTAACAGTGACCGTCTCATGATAAGGCAATTGACAGGAAGAAAGAAACCTGTCTCTAGCTCTCAAAGTTTCCATTTAGAGTAAATTTTCAGAATGAAAAATTGACTATTTAAACTTCAATGAATTAAAAAAAGAAGAATGGACTTTTGTTGGTTCTGTCTCAGTGATTTTAATTAACTTTCAGAAGTCTACAGCAATAACTGTTACTTGTGATGCTATTATAGATAAAATGTGATGGGCATAGATAAAATTAAATGTTAATTGGCCTAATTACCGAGTTAATATTTTAAGATTTATTATCCACATTTCTATGCTTTTGCCTTACTATACATTGCAGCTCAATACAGAGATTAAAAAAAAAGAACTTTCTCTTTATGTCCACTGAGCTATTTTTCACTTTGAGTTTGCTAGTTATTAGTCAGAGATGATAATAATAATTTTTCTTAAAGTGCAGGCTGCAGCTGAGAATTTCCAAATTTCAGTGAGTCACCTCTGAAGCAGTCAAGTCATTTATCCCCAAACCTCAGACTTAAACGTTATGCCAGGAAGGGGATCCAGAATTCCCCATCCTAACGCCGCACATCAGTACTGTGACCTCCTCACCATGCTGGACGGCTGTTCTTGGCTAGTCAGTGTGAGCTGCTGGGGTCCTGGCAGGCAGGCCTCTGAGAAGGTCTCTAATGTTTATGCTTCGCAGAACAGTAGCTTTTATGTTCACTGCCTTAGCGTATTGGACACGTGATGCCCCAAACCTATGTCCCTTTGCCAAACAGTGACAGGCCATCATTTGCTAAACAGAAAAATCTGTACTGATTACTCTTCAGGAAAGGCCAGAATAAGGGTCTGAACCATTAGATATCCAGCTTCTCGGCCCTGTTCTGCCAATAATGTCAGAGTCAAGGACTCTCCGTGTGACTCAGTGCTAGGTCTCACTCAGTACTATCTCTCTTTTATTTTATTCTGTACTATTATTTACTTTTAAAATATATTTATTTTAATAAATAAATATATTTTTTAAAAAAAGTTTTATATTAATACTGCAAAACAGAAACTTGGAGCATTTGGCATAAATAAAAATAAATCATAAGAATAAAAATACTGAGGTTTCTAGCCAACACAGTGAAGTGGCTGTTGAAGTTCAGCTTCTGGGAGTACAAAAGGATTAAATATGAGGAACAGGAGCTGGCTCACTACTTAAGACCAAAAGCTGAGGGAAGCTCCTCACTACCATTTCATATAATGTGCATTAGAAAAAAACAATTACTAACCTACTAGCTGAGTTTATGGCTTAAAGAAATATATGAAGATAGTCATAGCCTTAGCACTAGGATTTTAATCAAGGTTCCAGCTGACTAGTCGATCTGATTTGTGAGTGAAATAACCGTAAGAAGAAAGAAAAAATAACTGATTAAAAATCTTGGTAATATGCTAGTAGGTGGAATAAAACACCTTAATAAAATTTAAAAAACATGGCTAGAGATAGATAGAGTATTACTTAATGGAAAGATACTACTGAGGAATTCACCAGAAAATAGCACAGACAAAAAAAGAGGAAGATGAGGTAGAAAAAGAGGAAATAATATGAAAGCAAAAAGTAAGCTCACATGAAGGATAGATTGAGACTCTTCAACATGTTATAAGTTTCACTACAAAAGAGTGGAATGAATGATGGAGAAGCATTATACAAAGACATAATACTGGCAAATTTTAGCGAGACAACCTAAGATCAAAAGTGTATTGCACAGCACCCCTGGTTTCCAGATCTTGGTTTCTAACACCATTCTCTAATAAGAGGAACTAGGGCTCCTTAGAGCCCTAAACGGCTAATTCTAGGACTGGAGCAGGAAATATGTGAGATGGGCTGGGAATAACTTGGAGTTTCAGGAAATAAGAACAACAACAACAACAAAAGCATATTTTGATAGAAGATATCAAAGGGATACGGGAGCCAGTTGGAAGAGCTTACAAGGGCCTGAAGGTAGAATAGCTTAAACAACATAAATAAAGTATTAGGTTTAACCCAAAGTATAAAAATACCCACAAATCCATATTGATATAAATAAATTATCGAATAAAATAAACAGATGTGGAGAATAGACAAATCTCTCATGTAGAAAATTCCAAATAATCTATGTAGGTACTCGGCCCTTTAGACCAGTGAGCATAACTTCTCATTATTTAAGTGTGGGTGGCACATAACTGATTCTTTCCAAAGAGGACAGTACAGAAAGGGAGGGGAAAAAGAGCAACTTTATAGCAGAGAAACCTGATAAACACTACCTTATGTTAGATGATCAATATCAACAGTGATGTAATAGGTTAATATCAATATTAACCTATTATCAAGGTTAGTATCAACAGGATAAATCATATTGATAGTATGTGTCCCTGATATGATGAGATGAGAATGGCAATTTAACTGTTTGATCTTACAGAAAATGTATTACTCCAGGCTCATTGTGAGGAAAACAACAGACAAATTCCTTTTAAGATACATTGTACAAAATGCTGCCCAGTAGTCTTCAAAAGTGTCAAGGTCATCAAAAATGAGAAGAGGAGTGTCACAACAAAAGGAACCTAAGGAGACATATGAATAAACATAAAGTAGTATCCTGACACAGAAAAAAAAGGACATTAAGGGATATTTGAGAAAATCTGAATAAAGTATGGACTTTAGTTAATAATAGTGCATCAGTGTTGGTTCATTAATTGGGAATAAATGGGCCATAATAATGTAAGATATGCATAATAAGGGAAACTGGGTATAGAGTATATGGGAACTGTCTGTACTCTGTACTCTCTCCTCAATAACTCTGTAAATAAAAAACTTTTCTAAAATTAAAAGTTTACTTTTTAAAAAAAGTTCAAGTGATGGAGTTCAAGCAAGGATAAATAGTCACTGGAATGAAAATGTAAAACATTAAGGATAATGAGACCATCCTAAAAGCAAGCAGAGTAAAAATTACTACAGTCAAGTTAACTAAAGTTATAGTTAAACTTACTTTAATCAGAAGCTGCTATGGAAATAAACCTTAAAAGTGCTATTAGAAAATAAAATAAGTCAACTTAAAATTTTATACCCAGATAAACCATTATCAGAGAAAGAGCAAAATTTAGCCATTTTCAACATAATATTTACTATTACATAACTTAAAGAGCAATTTACAAATGCATTTCAAGAAAGATAATTTTGAAGAACAACTTAGTTGGAAGACCTACCTTGCAGTTACCAAGGCAATATAACACTGCATTATGTTAAAGAAAAGACAAAACAGTAGTACTGGTAGAAGGATAGGTAAACAGACCAATGAAATAGAATAGGATCTATCTGTCTATCTACCTATCTGAATTATGACAAAGGTATCACTACTACACTCTGATGGGAAAATGATGGTCTTCAATCAGTGGTGCTAGACCAATTAGCTATCCATATGTCAGAAAGGAACCTCGACATTACTGGAAAAAACTGGAAATTATCCAAATGTCCATCAGAAGAAGACCAAATAATTAAATTTTAGTACATGCAAACAATGAACAACCAACTACCCAGCCATCAAAAACCCTTTGCAACAATGTGGATAAATCTTGCAGACATAATGCTGGGTGGAATAAGACGTGTATGAGTGCATGGATGAGTGCATTTACATAAATTCTAAAAACAGCCCAAACTCATATGTGATGATTGAGATCAGAGTAGTGGTGATTTTTTGGCTTGGCCGCAATCGCTAAGAAGGCACATGACAGCAGCCCCTGAAGTGTTGATAGTGTTCTGGATCTGGGTGGTGGTTATGTACGTGTGCTCACTTGGTAAAAATTAACTGAGCTGTGAGCTTAAGATTTGTGCACTCGATGTGTGTTAAATAAAACTCTTCTGTGTACACATCTCTATACATGTACATATATAGGTGCATAGATACATGTGTATGTGTGCACATATATAACTGTGAATATACACACACAATCCTTAGCTTTCGACTTTGCTGGGGAAATGTAATATAAAGGGGAAAAAGAATACAGAAAGTAGTGATTCTAAAAGAAGTCAGTAGTGGAGATAAAAAGAAAAAAGGAAATGTATGATTGATTAACAGCACACTCAAAATACAATGATAGATATAGTCCATATGAGTCAAAACCTGCAATATCTCTGAATCCATTAAATTTCTGGTTAGATGGTACAAATGATAGGACTGAAAAATAGAAAATCTAGCTAAATACTGTTTATAAGAGTCTACCTGCCTGAAAGCAGGATCTGTATTGAAGTCTAACTTAAATGTGATAAATGTTAATCTGTGTGATGGGTACAAGGGTATTTTATTTTTCTCAATATTCTTATGTATGGTTGAGAAAAAGAAAATATATCTATTCATGGAAAACAAAACAAAATTTCAAACTGAAACTAGATCTTGTTGCCTATTAAAGGCTTTGAACTTGAGGCTCTTTGTTATAAAGAAAGATTGGCAAACGCATCTGGCACAGAGACCGTTTCTTTGATGCAACCAAATGGATGGAAAGATAATTTAAAAGGAAATTATTTTCTCACTCCGAAGAACTGTTACCATCTGAAGTCACGTTGCACAGGGCCATAGGGGCATCTCCCACCAAGGGACCCGGGAGCCATGGGAACCTGAATCCTGATGCCAACACATATTACCTATCTCACCACCTGTGACATGAGAATCAAATCAGTCTTGCTGCCTATTATCAGAATGAGAAGAAAGATTTTTGTAATGTGCCTAGAACACATCGATCCATGGAGCCTCCAGTTCATGGCAGCTGCTAATCAGCTCACTCATTTTGTTACATTTTATTGTAAGCTCTGGTTCTTTTGAATAAATGGTCAGCCCCCTACCCCACCTCAAGTCTCACAGCCATGGACAGACACAATATGGCTTAAAGACTCAAAGAACAACTGAGTTACCTCAAGCACATCATTGTACAACTTAGTTCACCCATTTTAGAATAAGAACAATTTCTTCCTTTTCTGCCTTATGGAGTTGATAGGAAGTTCTCATGACAAAGAGATATGAAAGGCTCTAGAAAGTTAAAATTGCCTTCCTAACACAAGGAAGACCATCAAGTTGCTGTTAAATAAATGGCAACATTCTTCCATCTGTTTATAAGAAACAGATAAGACTGTTTACTGATGTCTTCTTTTTGCTTACTTCTGAAGCCTACAGTGCTACTCCAGACAAGTGTGGCTGCCTTCCTTAACCACCACCTTCTGTGTAATGAGGAGCCTTCCATGTGCTCCTGGGGCAAGGGTTCTATGTTGGTCACACATGTCTACTTTTCTTTTTTCTCCCACTAGACCATAAGCCTCTTAAGGACAAGGGCCTCTGTCAGGTACGTTGCAGCTTCCCCATCACCTAACCCAGTAACCCACAGCTGGTCCTTCAAAGTGGAGCCAGAATCCTTGTGCTATGCTTAGTAAATTGCTCTCCATGCCTCTGTTTCCTCATCTGTAAAGGGAAGTTAATTATGGTATCTACATCTTAGGGTTGTGTGTAGTAAAGATTAAATGGGGTAACTCATGCAACGGTAACTTAGCACAGTGTTTGGCCCTCAGCAGTATGTAGGTGTTAGCTGTTATTGTTATTGCTGTTATTGTTGCTGTCACATTTAACCCTGAGGGAAAGAAAAGAATGAACATTTCTTGAATTCTCACTTGCTGCTCTCTGTGCTGTTAATCTTCATAACAAGTCCATGAGTTGGGACTACTCTCATTTTGTAGATGAAAAAGAGCAAAGCTCTGATAAGTCATTGGCTTACGGATCATCACGCAGGTAGAAAATGGCTGTGTCCAAACCTGAATCCAGGTCTGTCTCTACCATGCTAATGCTTAGAGTATTAGTGCAGATAAAGGAAGAGAGAGACAGGGAGAGGCTCTCATTCACCTGGGACTGAATGAAGGGACACCTACCTAAGAGATCTAAGAGATCCCTGTCCACCCAGACAAATTCCCAATGATCGTTAGATTTAATGACTGCAGAAGAAGCAGGAGGAGGAGGAAAGTCACCGAATTCTACTGAATGCATCATGTCACATATTTGTTCAACTGTGGGACCTTTTATTCAAAGTTCACTTAATACTGTCTCTCTGAACTAATGGCACATGGAACAAAAATTGGGAAAGATTCAATCTGCAAAAACTAAAATTCAGCCTGATATTTCCATGGGAGACCTTGTTTATTAAGGGTTGGCCATGGTAGCTGAGTGCCCTCTATTATCCCCCAGAAGTGTATGGCTTATCTTGCACAGTGTTGAATTTTTTTTCTTAGTTGTTACTATTAAAAACATTCATATAACAATTCAGATCTCTAGCTTCTCCTAAAGTATTATCAAATCCACCAACAAAAGGCCAACATTCCCACACAGCAACAGTAGACTAGAGTTCAGAGATAGTTGCCCTCTTAAACAAGATATATTTAAGTGCTTTCCATTTTGCCACAGACCTCACCATGTCCTATTGGTGTCCTTTTGTCTGCTTAGTCTACTTCACTCACTTGTGTTACCTTACTGGTCACTTTGGTCCTTTGCATTTTTGACGCTGCTATAAGTGCTTGGAGAAAGAATGACCTTGTGAAAAACCATCTGGGAGGATGTCAAGCTGACTTATTCACATATGAACCCTCCTAGGAGTGATAGTCTAACCAACTTTAGTGTGAGGTGCAAAATAAATAGCAAACATTTACTGGGATCCTGAAAAGAGTCAAGTTCCTTACCAGGCTCTGGTGAGAAAAAGAGGATGGAGAATATAACCAAGAAAAGAGAGAGTACAGATCCCAGGCTAATGGAGGAGACAGACAGACGAAAACTGGCAAACGATCTAGTAACTGCTATGAAAATGGCACAGGTAAATTGTAATAAAGTGGTATAGGTACAGATTTCCCTGAGGAAAGCCCAAAAGAGACTTCCAGAAGCAATGATACTTAAGCCGTGACTTGAAGGTCATCAGGTAAAGGAGAAAAGGAAGAACATCTAGAACATTGGTATGTCAGTGTGAGATCCAAAACAGAGCATAACCCAGCATGACCAAGAGATTACAGCTGTTTGTGTGCCTGGCAGGCTGCAAGGGTGGAGGGACTTGGAGGTGCACGTAAAAAGTGAGCTGAGGCAAGGCTGGCCAGGTCTCCCACTCCATCCTAAAGGGCGTGTGCTTTTGTGCTTTAACCTACAGACCAGTGTTCAATCTTTTTTTAAATTAAGCATCCCCATTACTTAAATATTTGTAAGTCCATAACACCAAATAAATATGTTAATGTATTTATAAATCATATAAATATACTAGCATTGCTACTAATAGCCAAGGCACAAAGATAGATTTAGGATGCCATTCTTATTAAACATATAGTCATATATTAAACACTCTTTAGGAATATGCTAAGGTAATTGTGTAAGGTAAAAGATTGTATACATAGTTACGGAGGATCATATTTAAGAATTAACACCTAGCTACTCTTTTCGAGTTATAAACAATCAAGGATGCAAAAGCACTTTCAAGATATTAAATTGAATGCAGTTAACTACTCAAGGGTCACAATTAACACAAGTTCTTGTAATTAATGATGCTCAAGTTTTCCCAACACCAAACCATATTTTAGGTTAGGGGTTCCTGTCTAGACTACAGTAAATGATAATCCTGTTGAACAAATATAAAAAAACACCTATTTTCTCTTTTTCATAATTTTTTAAATTCTATGTTTTTCCGTTACCATCTAGTCCCCTTATATACCCTCTCACCCTCGCAATCACCACACTGTTGTCCATGCCCATGAGTCCTTTTTCCTTTTTGCTCATCCCCTCCCTCCTACCCTCCCCGCCTTAGCTGTCATTCTGCTCTCAGTCTGTGAGTCAGAGACACCTGTTTTCCCTCGCAAATTCAACAAGTCTTTAGTTGCCTAAGACTTAACAAATAAAATTAAAGGTGAACAATAATAATACAATAGCAAGCATTTATCAAGCATTTAAATTTTGCCAGACATTGTTATAAGCAGCCTATATATATTAGTTCATTTAATCCTCCCAACTGTCCTATGAATTGCTATTATTCTCCCCAGTTACCAACAGGAAACCGGGGCCGAGAAAGATTAAGTGTCCCAGAGCACACAGCTTGTGAGGTGGGGTCCAGCATATGAACTCAGGGAGTCTGGAACCGGAGCCTGTGCTCCTAACCAGTCAATTATGAGAATGTTCATCCAAGGATTACTTAACATATAGGCAATCTAAATATAAATGTCCATAAATTATGGTAACTTTCCAATATGGAATCATACATACTCACAAAAATGTTCTTTTTCAGGAAAATGTAGTGAAACAGGAAATGTTCATAAAACTATCCCAAACAAAAAGCTGAAGTTAAAAAGTGACATTTATTGAGTGACTACCGTGTTCTATGATCATTTTAAATGATTCATAATGGCTTACCTCAGTTAATTATTACACTAATTTTATGAGATAGATAATATATTTGTCCCCATTTTACCGATGAGAACAAACATCCAGAAGCTCAACTTTATACAATCTTGAGTTCAAATGTTAGTCCAGGAGCAATGCTCTTAAATAATATTCTATGCAACTTCCCCTTTATCCTCATGTAAAATTGAATGTAATTATGAGTGCCCATAAATTCATTTATTCATTTAACCAGAATTTATTGAGCACCTCATATGACCCAGATACTTCTTAGCAATGGGCTACAAGAGTGAACAAGCAGACAAAATTCCTACATTATATTCTAGTGGGAAATAGACATCAAACCACTCATTAAAATAAAGTTTAATGAGCACTAAAGCAATTAGACTCGGGACTCAGTAGTCTAATTAATGCCTGGTATGACAAATCCCTTCTAAATCCCATTATGTTTACATATCAGCCTGGGCAGGGCACAGTTTTGATGATCAATGCGCACTTCGAGCATCCACCTGAGAGAACAGTCTCTAGTTGTTCCTTATTCAGTGGTTGATGTAGCCAGCGACTTTGGCCACAGATTGGATTAGGACCTGCCAAAAACAGCTATATGGTGAATGGTTGTCATGCCTGTGGTACCGTGAGTGAGAAAAAGAGGAAAAAAGAGGAAGTAGGCACTGAGGGTTCATGGAGGGATATTCTAGGGGAAAAGACCTACAGGAAATCCACCAACATGCTACTTCCAAATAACTTGGTTAGTTATCACCAGATAGAAGGAGCTGGATGATGTCATTTGCTTTTTGCACTTTTGTATTTTTTTATATTTGCTACAGTGGATAATATGTTGCATTTGTATTTTTTGAATTTTCTATAGCCGAGATTTTGTGTATGTAGCTTTCAAAACTTCAGACAACTCATACAATGGCGATAACTTGTAGAGAAGATAAAATAACCAGTGAAGGAGATTTAGCATTTTTCTGACTGCAAGAACCAAAATTCTGTATCCTACCATTTTTTAAAAATTGTGTTAAAATGCACATAAGATTTACCATTAACCCTTTTTAAGTGTGCAGTTCAGTGGCATATATTCACATTGTTGCACAACCATCACCATCATCCATCTCCGGACTCTTTTCCTGCAAAGCTGAGACTCTGTACCCGTTGCGCAATAGCGCTCTGCTTCCCTCCCCAGCCTCCAGCAAGGGTCACTCTGCTTCCTGTCTCTCCGAATTTGACCATTGTGGGTACCTTATACAGTATTTGTCCTTTTGTGACTGGCTTTTTCACTTAGCCTATTGTCTTCAAGTTTCATCCATATTGCAGCATGTGTCAGAATTTTCTTCTCTTTAAAGACTGGAAAATATTCTATTGTATATATACTATATTTTGTTTACTCGTTTATACTTGGGTTGCTTCCACCCCTTGGCTATCATGAATAATGCTGCCATAAACATTGATGCACAGACACCTTTCTGAGTCCCTGCTTTTATTTCTTCTGGGTATATACCAAAAGGGAAATTGCTGGATAACATAGTAATTTTATGTTTAATTTTTTGAAAACTACCCTACAATTTTTCATAGTGATTGTACCATTTACATTCCCATCAACAGTACACAGGATTCCATTCCTTCACATACTCACTAACATTTTTAATTTTTATTTTGTTATATGTTATAGCCATCCTAATGGGTATGAGGTGGTATCTCCTTGTGATTTTGATTTGCATTTTCCTGTTGGTTAGTGATGGTGACCATCTTTTCATGTCTTTGTTGGTCATTTGTACATTTTTTGACAATGTCTATTCAAGTCCTTTACCCCCTTGTTTCTCCTCTGTTGTGTGTGTGTCTGTGTGTGTGTTTAGAGTCATGGGAGTTCTTCGTAGGGGCCCAGCACAAGTAATGCCCCTTCTGTATCACAAACTCTTTTGTTACAAACTCATAAGTATGTAATTCTGTAACATAACAATAT
>PVKM010017055.1:0-26274 GCA_004027735.1 Carollia perspicillata
GATTGCTCTATCCAGCAAAGCTATTATTTAGAATGGAAGGGCAGATAAGGTGCTTCCCAGATAAGGTCAAGTTGAAGGAGTTCATCATCAACAAGCCCCTGTTATATGAAATATTAAAGGGACTCAGATCATCTAAGAAAAAGATGATAAAAAATATTAACAGTAAAATGACGACAAACTCACAAATATCAACAACTGAACCTAAACAAACAAACTGGGCAAACAACTAGGACAGGATGACTTATGATTCTGACTACTCTAAGTATATATTTTAACTAGGATCATACAATTTTGGCTGTTTTAAAGATTTTATTTATCTTTAGAGAGAGAGAAAGGGAAGGAGGAAAAGAGGGACAGAAACATCAACGTGTGGCTGCCTCTCCTGCATCCCTCTCTGGGGACCCAGCCTGCAACCCAGGCATGTGCTCTGACCAGGAATCGAACCATAAACCCTCTGGTTCTCAAGCCCGTACTCAATCCGCTGAGCCACACGAGCCAGGGCCAATTTTGGCTTTTTGTGACTGGTTTAATTTGAGAATTTCTTCAAGAATAGGTCTACAAGCTGGTCAAACTACCAACAAAAACAAAATCTTTAGATTCTGACAGTTAAAGCTTTAATGGCATTAAAGTGACATAAAAAGACTTCCCATGACTCTATGGACTTAAAACTTTAACGGCATTTGATCAAGGAAAATTTCTATACGCAGTTGTAGTTTAAACATCAATACCATTTCCTGAATTGGCCTCCTCTTTCTCAAAGCAAGCTGCATATGAGCTTCCAACAAGGACATCTTGTATGTCACCAGAAAAACTCTTAAGTGTTGAATTTACCCATAATAAATGGATAAAGATTCAGATACTATTCAGATTCTGATACTATTCTGCAGATTTCATGGTGAAAATTGGGATAATTATGGAAAGCACACTAAAATTAATATATTTATCAGTAGCCTTTTGTGTTTATAAAAGTCCTAGCTAGTTCAATATATGTCCTATATTTATAAAGGCACTGCACTGGCTGTTCCCTCTTCTAGAATATTCTCTCTCACCAGCCCATCCTTGTGTGTAGGCTTACTCTGTGGCAGAACTGCTCTAAATGTTTAACATGGATTATCTCAGTCTGCCCAATAACCCTATGAAGATGGTACTGTTATCTTCATGTTAAAGAAGAAAAGGATTTAAAGAAACTAAGTAACTTTCCAAAGATCAGAGTTAGCCTAGTAGTGGAAAGGGATTTGAACCCAGACAACTGGACTTTAGAGCACACTCTTTTAACCACCATCCATCATCTATCCGTCCATCCATCCAGGCAACGAATATCTTTTTCACCCCTGCTATGTGTCGGATGCTAGGAACACAGTGGTGAGGGAGCAAGACGATGAACAGTAAACAGACGTTATACAGTATGATTTCAGCACAGAGAAGTACTGTGAAGAAAGGCAGATGTTAGGGGTTAATAGGGAGACGAATGAGAGGAATACTTTTAGATTAGGTGGTTAGGGAAGTCTCTGTGTAGAGACAACATTTAATCAGAGATCTAAGCTAACATGCTGAGATCTTGGGGAGGCAGGTGTTATTCCAATCAAAGTAGAACAGTAGATATTGAGTTGGCCAAAAAATCCTTTAGTGTTTTTTCCATATGCTGGCTCTAGTAGTGCTTAGCTGTCTTTAACTGTATTCGAAATAATTTGGTTAGACTGTATTGTGACAGCTGCCGTATCAGCGTGCATTTAAAAGAAACTTATCAGGTAGAGGGGACCAAAAGGGGGAAAATTGGGACAACTGTAATAGAATAAACAATAAAACTTATAAAACCTGGTGAGTTTCTGTGCAGCCATTTTAATATTCAAGATGGAAGAAAACACATTTTTGGCATATTATGCTTTATTATTTCAAAAAAGGTAAAAACACAACTGAAACACAAAGATTTATGCAGTGTATGCAGAAGGTGCTGTGACTGAACATGTCAAACGTGGTTTGCAAACTTTCTTGGTACTATTAACATTTTGGCAAAATAATTCTTCGCTGTGGGGCTATCTTATGCATTGGAAGATGTTTAGCAGTACCCCTGGCCTCCACCCGCTAGAAGCTAATAGTGGGCAATAGCTGACATACTCAAAATATCTAAATCAATAGTTGCTGGTAAAAATTAAAAATATTTTATTTTACAGAAAAAACATAATGGACTTTTTGGCCAACCCAATATCTAAGACAGGATGACAAAACCTACTTCACAGAGAGGACTATTTGAGGATTCAATGCGCTAATGCCTGTAAAAGGTTTACTGGTTCAATACACATGAGTTTTATTTTCATCCTTATCTGTGTGAACAGGGACAGAAAAGCCACAGAAATGGGTGAAAGCATGGACAGATACAGAAACAGCCAGCGTCTGTGGCCACAGAGACTGCAGTGCTGCTCCACAAGGAGCAGTCAGTGGGGCCAGAGGAAAATGAGAAGCCAAGTGAGCAGTGTCCCAATAAGTAAAGAACAGGCAGGCAACTGTGTCAAATGCCAGACTTAGTAAGACGAGGATTGCGAAAACACCCCCGAAATTATCGCTGCGAATATCTTTGGACCCTGGTAAGAGTGGCTTCAGTGGTAAGGTGGGGACAGGCGTCTCAGTAAAGCGAGTTCAAATAAGAATGGGGAGAGGACACAATAAAAAGAAACAATGGGACATGGACAGGTGGGAAGTACAGAAAACTCGAGAATTCCTTTAAGAAGAAACTAAGAAACAAAATGACAGCTCACAGGGAACAGGGACTTTTTGGGAACTTGTTAAATGAAACCATGTTTGCATGCTAACAGGAAAAATCCAGGAGAGAAACTGAGGTTGTAAAAGAGAAGGGGTAAACGTACAGTAAGTCCTTGAGAAGGTGGCATAGACGGGATGCAGAGACAGGGCCGGGTAAGAGAGGAGCAAGGCCAAGTGTGGGTGTGGGTGATGGCAGAACAAGAGGTGGGAAGAAAAGGCAGTTTTCTTCTGATTGCTTCTTTCTCCCAGTGAAACAAAAAACATTATTAGCTGAGAGCAAGGAAAGGCCACCTGACATTCCCTGAGGCGCCTGGCTGTAAAACTTGCAGAGCACCCTGTATTTTCTCCCCACCATTTGGCACAAATGTACTGTATAACTACTGGTGTGACTGTCTAATAGCTGTCTCCTCCACAATTCTCCGAATTTCACAAGGCCAGGGACCTGTCACTCACCACTGAATCACACAGCATCTGGCACACAGCTAGCTGTCTTCCAGCTCAGATACACAGTCATGTATTATGTTCCAGTGAATAATTCTCTAAAGTGACTACTTTCTAGATCAAGGACCAGCAAACTACTGCCAGGTCCAAATCCAGTTCTCTGCCTGTTTTCCTAAACAGTTTTAACTATTGGAACACAGCCATCTGTTCCTTTGCATGCTGTCAATGGCTGCTTTTCTGCTATAATGGTAGACTTGTGTAGGTGCAACAAAAGGGCCCACAAAGCCTAAACTATTTTCTATCTGGCCCTTTACAAAAAGCTTGCAAAATCCTGTTCTAGACCAATGGTTCTCAAATGTGGTTGCTGATACAGCAGAATCCGAGTCACCTGGGAACAGAAATGTAAATGTGATCAGGTCCCATCCCACACCTCCTGAACCAGAAATTCTGGCAGTGGGCCCAGCAATCTGTGTTCTCTTAGGCCCCTAGGGAATTTTGATGCACACTACAGTTTGAAAACCACCCTTCTAGGCAATGTGTACAGATGAATCCTGAAGCAAATGAGATAGCATTCTAGGTAAGTTCACACTCTCAGGAAGAACCAAACAAGTCTACAGACTACTACATGTTATCACAATGAAAACAGTGAGAGCTGTCCTGGGACAGGACGAGTGGCACGTGAGCGCAGACCTAGAAAAGTTAAACATGACAAGGATTCCAGTCTTGAGGAAGTGCAAAAGCCTTGAGCTGAGAACAAAGTTGGCGTGGTGAAGGAACAAAAGTCCAAAGTGCTCACAGCATGAGAATGTTAAGTGATGAAGTCAGAGAGGCAGGCAAGAAGCCAAAGCACGGAAAGCTTTATAGGCTACGGTAAGTTTAGATTTTACACAGATATAGACAACAGATTCCTGGTAACCAGAGCGCAAGGGGAAACAGGGGAAGATGAAAAGGGTAAAGGGGACCAAATATATGGTGATAAAAGGAGACAAGGCTGCAAGTGGTGAACACACAATAGATATATACAGATGTCATGCTAGAAAGTTGTACACCCGAAATCTGTGTTATTAACCAATGTTATCCCAGTCAATTTAATTAAAGTAAAATAAGTTCAGATTTCAAAGTGCAATGGGAAGCCACCAGAGGGCACTGATACGATCTGATGTTTTTAAAAGATGATGCTGGTTGCTATGAACAATGGAGTATACGCGTGAAGAATAAGAGCAAAGGGACATGTGAGGCAGCTGCTGCAGTATGCTAGGTGAGAGACGATGGGGCCACAATTAAACGGGGCATCTCTGAAGGAGGTGGTATTTAAGGTAAAATCGACCTCGCCATTCTGGGTTAAGGGGTTAGGCTATTTTTTTATATTTGAGGCTTGGCTCCTTTTGCTAATATAGCCTTCCTCTTTTAATGGCAGATTAGCAAGCAACAGTCAGGAGACATCAATGACCCAGTTCTTGTCAACACTTCACCTTGCACACCACCAGCAGCCGTGCAGACACACTCTCGGGGCTACCCTTCTAGAGGTCCCACAACACCTCTTCTTAAGACTGAGCAGCTTCTATTTTTCTCCCAATCTCCTAGTCCCGTCTTGGTCTCATCTACTTTACTTTCCAACCACAATCCAAGCAAGAGCTTTCATTAACCTTGTGGCTTGTATGCACAGGATTTACCCCGCCCACAAGCGAATATGTTGATTCTACCTGCAAATACTCTATCAGAGTCTCTCCTTTCTTCCTGTTTTCGTTTGGACAGCACAGTTTCTCACGTAGTTCATACTGCAACTTCCCAGCTGGAGCAGTTGGCTTTGTTTGACCTTGCCTCCTTCCAACCCATCCTTCAACCCAATTTTGGTCATTTCTAAATGGTGATATCAATAATGCAATCTTCCTGTATACAACCATTTGGTAGCTTCCCAACAATACATTTAACGTAAATAAATGTTTCAGATAAAATCCCAACTCCTTAGCATGCCAGGATCTGGTCCCTGTCCACCCAACTGCCCTCATCTCTTACCACCCCTGACACAGCTGGTGTTCTGACCACCCCAATTACTCCCATCCCCTGGACCTGACGTGCTTCCTCCCACTCCCGCCATTCTTCACTTGGATAAATTCCCAGTTGTCGTTTGGGACTCTGCTCTTGGCTTAGGGCTTGGTCCTTCAAAACCTCTTCCCACTCTCCCCATTCCCACCCTGTGCACACAACTGTCACTGCACGTACACTGGAATCATCTGTGCTGCCCTAGCAGTGGTCAGGTCTGGCAACTTTTCCATCAGTTTCTCCAACAGCAGAAAAATACAAAGTACCTGAAGGGAAAGAATGTGAGGCCTATAGCAAATTAATTCAAACATAACATTTCTCTCAAGTACCAAATTTCATTTTTTCCCTAAAAACTCATGAGGGGAAAAAAACCTCATGTAAGTTTATATTCTACTCCACAGTGTATGGCTGTGTTTTTCAATATAAAAAAATGTCATGCCCAAATGTTCAATAAGACTGATGGTCCACTCTAGAAAAATCTGTTCTGTCCTGTTTTACCTCTAGCAAAGCACCAATACCCTGGGTGGAGAAAGGAAGTGGTTAAAGAAAAAAACAGAAAAGCTAAACAGTTACTCAAAGCTTTTTAAAAATTTAGTTGTTATTCTAAGGAAGGGAATTGTACTTTTTCATTTTTAAGAGCTTCAAATCAAGATTAATTTAAAAAAATGAAAACAGAGTTTAAAGTAAACTCAAATAAATCAGAAAGTGATAATTTGATATCATCTCATTCAACTTATACTAGAAAAGTTTTTAAGTAAAATGTAGCATAAAGTAGAGGTTATAGAACCCCTTTAAGATAAAATTCTAATAAATAGAAGAGGATAACAAAAGCAAAAGCTTAAGCGAATCAAGATCATGTAGAAATTAAAAAAGAAATCTTTGGTTTGGAATCACCGTCCAAAGCAAAAGCAATAAATCAAAGTCAACACCAGGCCTATTAGCATCACCCTGTTTCCTTTTTCCCTTCCCCCACATCAGAGAGAAATCACACACTTAAAAGATGAATTCAACTTTTATTGAATGAGGACTTTATTTTTTTAACATTACAAACTCTCCTTTTCTGATAAGGAAGATCTTACACTCAGAAACAATCTTCAACCATTTTTTAAAAAGAAATAGAAGGAGAAATCCACTGTTCATTAATAAGATTTTACAGTAATGATGGCAGGAAACCAATACATTTCACAACCTAGAGTGGTTCAAACTATGTATCTAGAGCAGATTATAAAATCTCAGAAGAATGACATAAACTGGAGAATTATGAAAACTGCTCGTAATGCAGAACATGGCTCTAACAGTACAGAACAAATGCTTCCTTTGCATTGTGCCTCAGAAGACATCTTCATTAAGGTAAACCAGGACAATGCAGCTTCCCCTCTTCCCAGTCTTTTGTACAAATCATTAAGGCAAGTCTACAGAGCACCAGTAAGGCACAGGGGTACAGCCTTACCACAGGGGTACGGCACAGGGGTACAGTACTAGAGGAAATCTATGTAACTTCCTGTAGCCGAATAGTGTTTAATACAGACACTGGTGTGGCAAACTGGTTTGTTTTGTTTCAGCATTAACCTGCACTTAAAGCGTAAGAGGTCACTTCAAGTCACTTCAGTGGAATAAACAATACTTCACCGCATTTCTAGTGAAAGAAAAAATACCAAGCACTACAAAGAATTAGAAGCAAATATATAAGGAAAAGCCCTTTGGTTTAGACTTATTAGATAAGCAGAATGTCTTTGACTCCCCAAGGAATACCATTCTAGTCTGTGAAATTATACCAATTAATTAGGACTCTTCTACATTTCCACTATTGTCAGATCATTATACAATTTCAATAGCAACAACATTTTTGTTCTTCATTTCGCTGTGATAATAGCTAGTACTTCAATAATATAGTAACAGGTTAATGATGACCAATTTCTCTTTGGTCTTGTATTTAAGCTTAGGGAGAAATACTGTCAAATTCAAACACAAATGGCAACATAGGCTATACCAATAGTTCACAAAAGCATGGTGCTAGTTACTTAGTAAAAAGAGTCAATGAAGTACTTTTAAAAACACAACCACATGCTCTCAAATGCATGAATTCAGGGACATATATGGCAACCAATCACACCTTGGTTCATTTCTTCCTGGTCATCTGAAATTAAGGACTCCTTTTGATACCTAAACATTTCAGCAAGATGAGGGCGCCTTGATCAGCAGATGAAGCACAAACACAAACCTAATTCTTTAGAGTATCAGTTTGAGTGAAGTGCTTACCACAACCCACAACTGCAAATGAAAATACCGTGTTACTTTTCATTCTCCAGTGTCACCTGGTCACCAGTAGAAATACACTCTCATTGTTTGGTGGGAAAGGGAGGCATCTGCCCATAATCAGATGAAAAGGCCATCACGAAAATGAATAATAAAAGTATCCTTAGGTTATCTCGAGTTAGGGAAATAAGAACCCAGTTTTGCCCCAAAAGTGAAAGCTGAGTAATTATTACTACTAATATTAGAAAATGATTTTTTTTGCAAGAAAGGACTAGTTAATGTATCTATGTTTAAGAATAAAGAAGGACTAAACTGGGGTTTTCACGAGATGCTATGAAGTGACTGATGTGAAGGAACCTACTGAGGACACTGAAACCACAGAGCACATGAGATCATCATCTCAGTCAGCCATCACGACATCATCCACCCACGCCTAATAATCTGCCATAACACCTCAGTTAAAGACTAGGATTCTTCTAGCTACAAAAGCAAAAATATCACCCCAATGTTAATTGGAAGCAACTTTCTGTGCATTAAGAAAGCATTTTCTTAGAAGCAAAGAAAAAATACTATGATTAAAAATATGTTCTAATAAAGCATAGTGCCCATACGCAAAGGAAAAGGAAAAAAAACTATGTAATCACAATCTTTAAGGCTTCCTTGCATGCTAATTGCTATCTTGGCTGCAATTTTTCACACCACCTGGAAGACAGTGTTTGACTGATGACTTAGTGTGACTTGGGAATCTTCAACAATGTGAAGTCAGACAATTGCAGGTGTTGCTGGCTCTTCATACCGCCTCTTAAGAAAGTTTCTGACACATTCAAGAGAAGTAGAAAACTATTCTTTTCTTCCCATTAAAATCCATATTTTTTAGTGTATTCTCCAGTGAGGCAAACTGAGACCACAAAACAGTAAAAATGAGGTATTGATACAATAAATGTTCATCATCAGGACTTCTCTTTGCTTGCTTGAATGTCTGTGAGCATGATTACTGACAACCAAAGAATAGTTCGTTATGCAGCATCCCCTTTATTCTAAATCCAACCGAAGTTAACCCATGTCACTGTTTCATCATCTACTGAAAATGCACAGCACACAGTCTATGTTGCAGCCTTCTCCCCGTGCCCCATCTCTTTCCTCTCTCCACCAAATAACCTTCCCATAGACCTACACATACTGCTCAGAGTATGCAAGTATTTTGCTGGTAATTCTGTTGGCATGATTTTGGTGAATAGTTCAATGTGTGTATGAACTATCAAATTAAGCATTAAATTTCAAAATACAAACCACAAATGAAAATCCATATGGTGCCGATTTAAAAATTTCAGTATTTTGACAATTTATATAGTCAAAAGAAAAATCCTACTGAATCAGTTCTACATAACATGTAGAAGACTAAGATGCAAAAGTTCTGTGGAAGATCCAAAGCTGTGTACTATAAAATATGTCCAAAGACATTTAATTTTGGCTTATGAAAAGTCAAATTATATATTTTTTAAAGTCCAATTACATTTTTTAAAAAACACCATGGATGTGAAATCCAAATCTGTGTCCACATAATGTCATGTTATTATTTTTACACTTATGTCTAACATGTATGGGGAAATAATAGACATTTAATACTATATATCAAATTCCCACTTTGAATGTCTGCATAAACCATGAGGCAGGCCTTTCTGGTTATCAGATCAATTTATAGGCATTATAAAAACACAATAAACTTACACTGAAACAAGAGCAGTCCATGTAAGTATATTATCTAGGCACCAAGAAAGGAGTAAAATCTCAGGGAAAAAAAAGGGAGGCCTCAGTGTTTTGTCCAAAATTTCAGAAACTGCCCATTATGGTATATAAACAAAAGGGAGGTGTTGAAACATTTACCAGTGTTTTATGTTTTCACAATATTAACATTAGTTAATATCCATAGGAACACGACATTCAAATAATGTAAATAGTAGGGACTCAAGGCCAAGGCTAGAACCAACTCAAATCAAGCTACCATCGCCTGTTTCCTCCACCAGTATTTCAAGTTTGTCCAGTAAGTTTTATACGGTGGTTTCTCGACCAGCTTTGAGATTGGGTGCCGAGAACTGTCGCCTCATCCGTGGAGGTGTTACGAACTGGCTACAGTGGTTGGATTTGTCAGTCTGCCTCTGATAAGAGCTGGCCGCAGTACTGCCCTCTAACTGACCTCCAGTGTTATAATTACAGTAAGACTGACGGTGTTGATGAATGTGGCGCTTTGCCTGGAAAGTCTGCAGATCAGCAGTGGGGTGACCAGCGTGGGAGTTTAACGATTCTGAGGAGGAAGATGACTGGCAGCGCATACTTTTTGGTTGGCCATTATTGAGAGAATTGCTTCTCCAGCGTAACTGAGGTGGCTGTTGTTGATTACTAACATGCTGCTTGCTAACTTGGATGTGATCCTGACTTCGTGTGCCCTGAGCGCCCCACAGTAACTGGGGATCCTTAGAAGCTGGTCTACCGCCCTTTTCTTGGCTCTCCTCATTTCCTTTCTTCCCATCTTCAGCTTTCGGAATTCTAAGCTCTATAACCTCGTCTTCTGTGATGATGATGTGTGTCCCAGGACTCCAGGAGTTTCTGTGTTTAGGGTTGCTCTTGAAGGGGAACCGGGGTTTCCGATTCTCAGGAGGGATGAACCTGTGAGGTACGTTCTGCCGACGAAGCTGCTTTGCTATCTCCTGCTGTTGCAGATTCTTAAATCGGATTTGCTCTTGTCTCATCCAACGTAGACGTCCGCGTCTGAAAGCTGGATCCCCGTTCATCAGCTGGGAAACACGTTCTTCTTTCCCAAGGTCTCCATCATCTCCTTTACTTACATCATTCTCAGAACTGCTACTGACGCCAGCACCAACAGGTTCTCTTGCTTTGTGGTTTCCTTGGGTTTTCTGTTCCTGAGATCCAATCAGCGGCAAGACTTTTTCCATTTTGAGCATTTTATTTCTTAAAACTTTTATCTCCTCATCTTTCATATTATTTTGCTTTTTGACTTCTTGCAAAATGTCTTCCAGCTTGTCTATATGAACCTTGAGGTCATCTACATCAGTTCCACCTTTACCACCAGCCAGCGCGTCTTCGATCTTCTCATCCCCTACACCGACAGTGTCCCAGACATCCCTGGCCACTGCCCTCCAGGAGTCCCGCTCATTGGGATCTTTCTTCCCGTACATGGCACAAAGCTCTTTCATCTTAACAATGGCCAAGGCCTCGATCTCCTGCCGACTGTGCCTAAAATCGTTGAGAGCAACTTCATAGCAAATCTCTTTTACAGCCTGAATCTTAAGATCTGAGATGGTGACCCACTTGGAATCTTTGCTCAGGCGCCTTCTTTGGGGTATTTGGTACATTTTAATAGGTTCTCGTTTCTTCCCACTGCTGGGGAGGCCACATTTTTTAACAATGGTCTGCAACTTGCTGGGAGGTAGCTTTTCTCTCAGAGAAGTAATCAGTTTCCAGCTCTCTTCACAGGACCTCTTGTCAGAATCATCCCCGCTATCAGAATCCGCGTCCTTTGGAAAAACAAAATCAAAAAATGGCCCCAAAATAACCAAAATTAAAATGTAAAAAACGAAAATCAAGTCGAAGAAAAGCAAGCAAAAAAGCCTTAACCAAATTTAAAAACAAAACAGACCCCTATAAAACAAAAAAACAAAAACCCTACATGATGTGCAAGTCTATTAATACATATGAATATATAGATTATTATTATTATAAAGATTAGTTTGTTTGTTTAGTAAGACTAATCCAAATTTTTACTTTCTAGCATAGGTGTTGAAATATGCAGGCAAATTTCTTAGAAAGACTGACACCACGAGTGAGCCTCACTCTAAGGTCATATGACGTTATCAACAAAATGGCATAAAATAACATCTTCACTGTCTCAAGAGAATGAAGTAAAATCTATACCCCACCCATGCTAACACCCATGCAGCCAGTTCCCCACATTTGCCTTGGTTATTGCTGTTGCTTCTTCCAGAAACTTTTTTCCCCATGAGTGAGCACAGATGCCATACAAGATGTGACGAGCAGGCGGATTAACAAAGGTTAGTAAGGCTGTAGGATGCCACGTTTTGTTTAGCTTTACTAAAAAGAGCAGCCCTAGAAAAAAGTTAGAGGATGAGAAAGTAGAAAAAGAAGCAAACAGGGATGATGTTAAAAATGCTAAGAATCTCTATTAGCAGACCGCATGAGGTTCTCATAAACCAAATGGTTTTTCTAGAAGA
This sequence comes from Carollia perspicillata, assembly GCA_004027735.1. Lineage (NCBI taxonomy): Eukaryota > Metazoa > Chordata > Mammalia > Chiroptera > Phyllostomidae > Carollia > Carollia perspicillata. Next base: position 11,745 of record PVKM010017055.1, read on the forward strand.
AAAGAGGGTTTTAAAACTAGTCTACTGTGAGTATATATTGGATTTGCTATTTTACTGTGTCACGTCACATAGATCCATTTCACGTATACAATTAGAGGTGTTTCCAGAGAACAAGAAAGCATAAAAGGATCCTTATAGTGGGTCTGCTATTATGTTTTCACACTTAAGTCAATAAATACTTCACCTCTAAAATTTTAAGAAACACACTTCCAGAACAAAAATTAAGCCAGACAAATGTACTGTCATTAAACACCATTTCAAATTCCCCAAGTAATACTTTAATAAATACAACTTAGAGATACTTTCTATAAAAACCCATGGCATTTCCAGCTATTTGAGAATAAGTGACAATTCTTCCTATAACACACGATGACTTGACTGTTTATGTGAAATGGATCCATTTTAAAATGTTTTTCCTAACCTTCTTTCTAGCTATCTTTGCACCATTACTTCTTTTTCAAAACATTTTACTTAGGCCTAAAGCCACAGCCTGATTTTGGGTAATAACCTGCTCGATAATAACCAACTGTTCTTAACTAACACGAGCACATGGAGCTAAATGAAAGCAACATTGCATTTACAATTCCCTAGCATGAACAACCTTAAGAAAGAACTTCTTTTAAGAAAATAAAAGTTCCAAAGAAAGGACACTACTCACTAGAAAGTTCAAGCTAGCCTAGTAAATGGGTTTACTTAACAGTCTCTTTTACTTGGCTGTCATCACCAAAATTATCTCTAGTAAAGTTTTTTAAAATCAAAACTGATAAATAGTATCTTGCTTTCCATACCAGAAGAGTCCCACATACAGGCAATTTCTAGGGAACAACAACAAAAATAACCTTAAACAATGATAACAATGTGGCCCCTGAATTTTGAGTTGTTGCTACTGATTTATATTATTTCTATTGGTCTATAAATGGGCACTAAACCAATTTATAACCCCACCTATTTGAAAATTTGGCAATAAAAAGCAGATAACGCTAAATTTTATAGATTCTAAATCACTTTTTTCCCTTTTATAGTTTAAAAAATTAGAATGGCTAATTTTAAGTAATAAAAAGATGATTACTAATGTTAGAGGAAAAAAGTATACCTGACTTCTAAAAAAGGTTTCCTCGCAAATATGCAGAAACTGAGTTTAACAAAACACAAATTCTCTGATTCTTCCTACATAAGTGACAACTAAAATTCCTTTTCTGGGTTCCTTTTTCTTTTAAAATTGCTTCAGGATAAAGTGAATACTATCTAATCTAGGATGTAACAAATATTCTAATCATTAGAACTCATATTAAATCTATTAAATCAAGTGGCCATAATTTCCTCTCTTTCTAAAATAATCATTTTGACTCTACAGACTATGTTTTCTATATATAGCTCAAACATAGCCCCATCACATAATGACCATCATAGTAGAAAGTCTGTATGCAAAGTCTGTTTGTTAGTTAGTTAGTTTGTTTGTTTTTAGAGGGAAGGGAAGGGAGGGAGGAAGAGTGGGAGAGAAATATCGATGCATGCATGAGAGATACATCAACTGGTTGCCTTTTGCATGCCCCCCACTGGGCACCTAGACCACAACCCACGTATGTGCCCTGAGTGGGACTCAAACTGGTGACCTTTTGGTTTGCGGGCCAGTGCTCAATCCCCTGAGCCACACCAGCCAGGGCTGTATTGCAAAGCTTCTGTGCCAATATGTAAATTCTATCTTATGTCAAAAAAATTAAGATATTTAGAATTCATTCATTAAAGGGTTAAAAAACTACTCAGGTCTGGCCAATTCACTAAAAGATCCTTCTGCTTTCCTTAAATAACAAATGCAAAGTAGGCCTCCTGAAGAGACTCTGCAAGAAACTTATACAAATAGAAGAGAGAAGACATCCAAAACACACGTGTAAAAAAGCAAGCACAGAAAGGACCAGGTGCATAATAGGGCACTGACTACAAGAGAATGTAACAAGTGTGACGCATATGGGAACTATCATAACAGAACGCTGTTTTTAACGCTGTCATTATGCAAAAATTATTACATATAATAAATATTTAAAAGTATTTACTGAATAATAATTTTTGTATACTCTTAATATTTATTCATAGGGCACATTCAAAATATATCTGTTGGTTGACCAATATAAGATCATAAAAATACATTTCCTATTCAATATTGTTACAGCTAGATACTCCAGGCAAAATCATTAGAAATCAGTTCCTCTTGAGGACAAGAAATTCAAGTGGAATGCAGAGTTGGAGTTGTGGCAGGAAAGCAATCTCCTTGCTTTAAGGATCTGCTCTTAAAATACAAGCTTGCTTTGAGGTAGGTATACAGAGCAAATGACAACCAGAACCTGATTACTTACAGACTAAATATGTCCCCTAGAAACTAGAATGTCTTAGAGACATTTACTTTCTCTTTGTGAGTGGTCACCATCTTATTTCAGTGCCCATATTAATCCCCAATTCTTGGTTACGGAGAACATCAGCCATCAGTACTCTTTCCCACCAAGTTTTTCAACAGTTGGTCCCAGGACCAGCAGCATGGGCATCCCTAGGGAGCGGGTTAGAAGTGTAGAATCAGGTCCCTCCCCAGACCTGCTGAATCAGCATCTGCATTTTAGCAAGACTCCCAGGTGGCTGATAAGCACTGCTCTACTGAACAGAAGAGTGAAGCAAGTAGAAGACTCAAGTTTAAGCTGCAGACCCATGACCTAATAAATACCTAGGGGTAGGCAAGACAGCAATGAGCAGCCGTGGTTCCCTCAACTGGAGGGAATGTAAACTACAGGTAATACTACTCATTTTAGTGGGATGGGTGGAGGAGGGCGGATGAAGGTGGCAGAGGATATAGGGGAGTATATGGTGGAGGAAAAAAGATAAAATTAAAATTTAAAAGTATTACTCATTTTATTTATATACATATCTACTAAAGAGAGTTGTTTCAGGAATAAAAAATGATGGATGTTAAAGCTCTTTGTAAATTATAAAGCACTGTACAATTACAAGGCATTACTATTAATCCTAAATACAGCTTAATTATACCTGTCCTCATTTGATCTCTCACAGACCGGCAGAGGCATGTTATTAGATTATACTACATTATTAAGATAAAAGGTCCCTTTGTGTGTCATAAAACTTTTAAGCCCATAATCACATTATAGCTAAATCTTTCTCTTTTTATTAAAAACTAAATGCCAGCTAGGCCTCCCTAAAGAGACTCAAGATAATAGCATTGCTATTATCTTGCTCCAAACACTTGATTTATTTTTACAATCCATTCTTTTTGGGGGCTTTATTATAATTTCCAAGATAACAAGCGAACTGGTTAACCTACTGCCAAGCCTGAGAACTGAGATGCCCTAGAAAAGGCTGCTTCTGCTTAAGCCCTTGGCTTTTCTGGCCCACATAGCAATAGCCTCTCTTCTCCAAAGCAGAGCATGGCTATAAAGCTGTAGTTTACATGCAGTGTTTTGTATACTGTATTTTATGCTAAGGGAAGAAACCAGCATTCCAGCTTTCTTCCTAATACACGCTAATCTTAAAAGAAGCCCATGAATCTTAAAAATTGAAAAATTCCTAAATTGCACCCATAGTATCTAAAGGTTTGCTTTACCTTTTCCTTACATATCAAATGGATGCCAAGAAGCTTCTTATAATCAGGGCTTTGTTAACTAAAACTGGATGGTTTTAAAAGGGAAAATCTACCTATTGGATCAACTTATTTATTCATGAGGTTCACTTTCTATACCAAACTTGGAAAATTAATTAACACCATAATATGCTGTTACCTTTATAAGATGCAACCTTAGCCCAACTTTCAGCTGCTCACACCCAAACCCTTTCTGAACCCGGAAAAACCAGGCTTCCCTCTATTATCAGGGTTGGCTGTACAGCCCCTGCTTCCACTGTCATCCCAAATGCCATGGAGACCCTTACCGAGGATACAGACTCCATGCAGGGGAACAGAAAAGGATTAACACATGCAACTGTGCAGCAACACTTTTAGACAGTTTAACGTAAAAACAAAAAGAAAAAAGAAAAAGAAAAACGTCTGCCCAGCACGAGAACAACCCCTAGGTCAGCCCAAGAGCAGAGAATTAGTACTATCAGGTGATCAGAAACAAAACCAAGGCAAACACCCACTAAGTTCAATATGCAGTTTCAATATATTATTAAAAGAACCACCACTGATGCATACTTAAAAACCATTATCAAGAGGCAACGGCTATCAGAAAAGCTCCCACCTATAGCACTTGGTTTTGCCAGAAGATTTGACTTTAGACATAAAAGGCACAAAACAGTACCTTTATGGACAGTTTTTCAGGCTAAGGCTACCAGGAGCTATAAGTTCGTTTTCCATTAAGAAAATGAGAGGATAGAGTGTAGTATCAGAGAGACGGACAGGCCATGTGAACATGTGCTCATCTGTGGGGACGGAAGGTGTGAGAACAAGCTGCCCTTTTCCTAATAGAAAATTCACGGTGAATTCCTACCAGTCTCTGCTGCTCCAGGAGAAGATCTGCTTCTTCCTTCTCCTTTTTGTACAGGATCTCCATTTCCTGTAACCTACGAGAGAAAAAAGAATACATGGTGAAATCACCAAGCTGTTTCATAAATGCTACCATATATATGTTTAAAAGAAGTGATAGTCATGTGGGCTATATCATATTTGTTTATTACCTTTTCTCCATCTCCTGTTTCATATCAATTCCTTGTTTTTCCAGAAGCTCTCTCTGGGCAAATGTCCAGTCCACAGGCTCAGAGGGAGTCTCAGCAGAAGGAGTCTTCTCCCGCTCAGCCCGTGCTTGCTCCGGGTGATTAAAACGAAACACATGGTTTTTACCCATGATGATACGGTTTCCTAGCACAAAAGAGAAACAGGCAGGGTTAAGAAAACATTTTTTAAATGTACAGTACCTAGGTTAATGACCTCACTCTTTCTAATGCAAAAAGACAGCTTTTGGAATTATACAAGAACATGAATCCTAATGCTATCACTTTAGCCTTTAAACAAAGATTCAAAAATTATAGAGTTGTTCACACAAGCTGTATGATCTTTGCTGAAGACTTCAAACCTGTCCCAGTCTCACCTGAGCGCAGCTGAACAGGCTGGGCCACCCTCTTGCCATTTACGTAGGTTTCTGAGCGTTCGCAGGGCTCTAGAGTCACAATAACTAAGAGGAACGCAAAGTAATGTTAGCATCACAAACCACTGGAATACAATAAGGGAAAGCAGATGACTATGAAGATTCACAGTAGATCCCTGTAACCAACCTAGTGGCTGAGCACCTATATAACAGTTTACTTTAGGATCCATAACTAGGGCTGTGGTTAAGATAAAACATCTAAATGAATTTGACAAACCTCAGAAGATACGAAATCTTAGTTTTGGTGATATCTGACAGTTCAGTCTATAAAACTGCAAACCATCAGAAATCTTAAGTGTGAGATATAGGTCCTAACTAGATACTTAAAAGCAAAAGCTAATATTCAAATCAAGGAATGAATGAATTATATGGCATAAAATACTATTAGATTGTTGTTTTGTTAATAACCTGGACAAAATACAAGAGTGATTTTTCCTTCATTTTTTAGATAAAAATAAATTCTACTACTGGGTTAAGGCTAGAGGCCCTTCAAATCTCCCACAACCCAGGATATGTGTTCCCTTCTTACTGTCTGTCAAATAATTAACATTCAAGACCAAGCCTAATTGCCTATGTCCTGCTTAGTTCTTGGCAGTAACAAAGGGCTCCTTTTGTTCCGGTTATTTTCATGTAAAGTAGCTCTGTCTGTCCCTGCATTTGTAAGCGGCCCAGGTTTCTCCATTTTCAAATATTTGATTGTATAAGAAAGTATCACTGAAAGAGACAGGGAATACCAAGCCTTGTGGATTTCTCATAATATATAATAAAAAGTTGTTGGAAAAGCTAAGCCAAGAACTCTCACCATCCCCACTGTTGTTTCTCTCGCTCCGGAAGATACAATGCTCTTCTTTAATGTGAGCCCCACTCAGCACGATGTCCTGGCGCCGCTCGGCATCTGCTTGGCCAACCCTGGACACAGGGAAAGTGTTTCCCAGGGAAATTCAGACACAAAGAGCATACAAACAATGACTCTCTTTCTCCCAGAGAATATTCTTTGGTATGCACAAAAAGGTATCACCTTTTTTTTTTTAAAATGAGAGGCTTTCCATTGTAAATTCTATTTTCATACACAGTCAACTTGCCTCCATCAGAATAAGAAACCAAGGAACAATAATATACCAATGTAATTAATTCACACAGCATTATAAAAGACATAAGTGAACTAATCTCCCTAATGAATTCACGTTATGACGTAAGAAGGAAAAAAATTTTACTTAGGGCCCTTTAGAGAAAATCTACGTGTTAACTGGTTCAGCTGGCTAAAACACATAATTTGGAAAGAGAGGATAGTTTGTAACTATTTCAGATGGGAAAAACAGCAAATCACAAAGACAAATTTTTTCAACAACTGACTTCCCTTTGTTTAATCATCTAAAAGAAAAGAAAGCATTAAGTGACCAAAAGATACAAATATACCTTGTAATTCCATCTTTGATGTAATAAAGCAGGCATTCCGACATCAGCGGGTCTTCATTGAGGTTAACAAGATGTGGGGTCTGAAAAAGGTCAGAGAGTCAGTGCAAGCAAGTGCCCTGAGAGGGCTGTGACAACAGTAGGCTGATGGCTTCCTGGATTACCATCGCTGGATGGAAAAGAGACTGCCTTCCTTCCTAGATGCAATGCCGTAATAAACAGAAAATACCCTGTTCAGGTCTTCCCGAACTCCACTAATACAGTTTATCTAAAAATATGGGTTCTGAGGTAAGGAACAAGATCCAGTTCTTGATAAAGTCAAAACATTCAGAACACTAAAGATAAATTAGAACAGGCTGATTTCCTGGATGGATAATCATAATTTTTATAAACCCTTGGACAAAAATCTTCAAGGGTAGCAAAATACACCACCTCCAAAATAAGCCACTTTGACATATTATTGGGAGTTGCAGGCACAACAGCCAGTGTGGCGGGAGGCTTTCTCCGAACCCCCTCCCCTGCACGGACAAGGTCCTCCGAGAGCGGCTCAGGGGCCGTCAGTCCCTCCCAGGAGCTTCATGACCAGGGCAGGTGGATTCTCATCACTGGAGAGGAGGCCAGAAGCCGACCCACACCCAGACCGACGCTGCCACTACTATCATCCCCCCACTCCTCTCCTAAGGGCCTGTCCGTCTCCCTGAAAACCATTTCTCCCGCTTAGAAACCTTCTCTCTACTCCTCTTTTCCTACTGAATGGAACAACAAATCGACATTTCTCTCTCTCTAAAATCAATTTAAACTTTTTTTGTTAAAAAGGTAATTTCTAAGTCTGAATTCTAAACCACATCAGGGAGTTACTCATTTTTTCCTGGTATCTCCTATATACACATGAGGCAGACATGTTCATAAACTTCTCTTTGTTTTTCTCCTGTTACTCTGTCTTTTATTTTACTACAGAGCTCTCAGCCAAGAACTCGGTAGGATAGGGGAGATTATTTTTCCTCCCGTACAATTCCAATAAATATTTAATTTTTCAGTGACTTTATAAAAATGTCCCTACACACCCATCACTTCCCTCTGTAATTTTATCTGTTCTGCTGTGGTCCCAGTCGTTGTCTTTAGTTTATTAGTCTTTAACTTAAAGGAGAGAATTACTGACATTCAGTTAACACACGTATCTTGTACAAAGCCTCTTCTTTTAAGTCTACTATTTCTAAAATCTCTTAAAAATAACCAACCTTCTTTGGTGAAAATAACCCACTGGAATCCAAAAATAAGTCACATGGTATTAGGGTAAAAAATCTCAAGATAATCACCAAAAGTGAAAAAATGAAAGAGTCAGATGAGAGGGTCAAGAAAAGGGACCACAAAAGACTTTAGAATGAAATCAGAAAAACCTCTACATCTTCTCAACTACCATCTGCCTCTGCACTTTGAGAGCTTTGCTGGTTTGAGAAAGTCAAAGGCCTCTTTGGGCAGCCGGTCTAAGGAAAAAAGGAATCTCTAAAACATGCTCTATTTTTTTCTTTTCTTGCCTTAAAAGAATTTCCCCCAAGTTTTCAATCACACTGAGGTGTAACTGACAATTAAAATTGGATTTATTTAGGTTAAATGTGATTTTTTAGAGATGTACAATGTGTCAATTTGTATATGCACGCATTGGGCAATGATTACCCCAGTTGAGTTACCACATCAAAAATAGGTTCTATGGATTGAGCATGGGCCTGTGAAGCAAAGCATTGCCGGTTTGATTCCCAGTCAGGGCACATGCCTGGGTTGCAGGCCAGGTTCCCAGTGGGGGACACATGAGAGGCAACCACACATTGGTAGTTCTCTCCCACTTTCTCCTTCCCTTCCCCTCTCTCTAAAAATAAATAAATAAAATATTTTAAAAAATAGGTTCTAAAACTGAATTTGGGTATGGTCAGTTTCTTCAGGAAGTCTAGAAAGTTAAAGCAGGATGGGTAAAATGAAAGAAAAAGGTTTCAAAACAGAGCTGCTAAGTTTGGAATTCTATGCTGTTTACATCACAAAACTTGTTATGTGTGTGTGTGTATATATATATCTATATATACACACACACACACACATAAAATATATATATATATTTTTAAGAGAGAGGGGAAGGGAGACATAAAAAGAGGGAAAGAAACATGCCTCTCACGGGCCCCGCACTGGGGACCTGGCCCGCAACCCACGCATGTGCCCTGACTAGGAATCGAACTGGCAACCCTTTGATTTGCAGGCCAGCACTCAATCCACTGAGCCACACCAGGCAGGGCACAAAACTTAAGTTACTTATGATTAGTGTTAAACACCATATTTTTACAAGATGTTACATAAAAATTTTCCCCACAGTTCTTAACACTGGAAGATGTTATAAAATATCTTAAAATATATGATTGTGTGTATATATATTCAGAAACATGCAAAAGCATAATCTAAATTCTATCAAACCTATAACTGCTATGCTCTCTACAACCTTAAATAATATATCTGAATAAATAATATCATATTGAAGGAAAAGCTTTTAACTGTGAAAATCACTGACCTTAGGCAATAAAAACAAATTAAACAGTTTTACTATTGTTCGAGTTTTACAACATATATCTAAAATTTCTTTAAATCAATCTTCTTTGTTGAAAAAAACATACTGGAATTTATGAAAAAGTATGTGAGAAACCTAATCAAAAGAATCCAGCCCTGGCTGGTATAGCTCAGTGGATTGAGCTTGGGCTGTGAACCAAAGTGTCGCAGGTTCAGTTCTCAGTCAGGGCACATGCCTGGGTTGCAGGCCAGGTCCCCAATAGGGAGGCCCATGAAAGGCAACTGCACATTGACTAAAAAAAAAAAAAAAAGAATCCTAACAAAAACCATAGGAATATTTTATATTACATAAAACAAAAGTACCAATTCCTACCCATTCTATGCTAACCTAGAGAAATGATCATCAGACCCTTACATGAAGATGTTTAAGTCTCAAAGAGCCAACTCAAGGTCATTTGAAATGAAGGGCCATTTATTACTGGTATGAAGTATGTGCTTTGTACATTAATACATGTTCTATTATTACATAACTAAGCACACAAAATAATCACATGATAATATTTTCCAGTATCTAACAACTAAGAAGCAACCTAGCCAAAAACAAACAAACAAAAACATGAAAACCCCACACCTCACTACTCTAATGAACTAAAAGGTATCTATACTAGTTCACAGCTATGATTGTGTATGTAGGAAGGTAACTGCTGGAGCCTTTTTGTTACTGAGAAAGGAGCAGAGGCTAGAAGGGCGAGGACAGGAATTGTGTTTTGCTCAGCATGATTGTCTATAACACACTGTAGAAGCAAACTGAAGCGGTTATTTTTCTAAACAGAACTGACCAGCTGAAATTGCTTCGACAGAGTGATAAATCAGGGTTGCTGGTATCTGTGGGAAAATCTGCACAGAAAGAGTAGCCAAGCTGAAGCAAGGTGTGTGAGGTTATGCTGCGAATTTAAGAGAGAGCAACAACAAAGATGATTAAACATACTGAATCATGACCAAAAGTTACAGGCTTACTGCCTTGGGTTTTACTTTGTAATCAGTAAACATGATAGGCTACCCTTGTACTGTCAGATAAAAGCAGAAATATCTGAAATTAAGTAACCCAAATCTCAAGATTTAAAAAAAGGAGGGGGAATGAGAGGCCAGCTCAGAAAGACATGAAGTGCTCCAGTGACTAGACAAAGAAAAAGTGTTTCTGTTTGCGTGAGTTTCACATTATTTCCTACCTTTTTAGGTGAGAAAACCCCCAGAGTTCCTCCATCTTCCCGAATGGCAACTCCCATCTCAGCCAACAAGGCCTCTCTAGAAAAAACAACAATCACATCAGAATACCAATACCAAAATGTTGATTAAATCAGTCTGACATTTATTGAAAAATAAAGCAAAGCAAAAAAAAAATTGTCCATATTTAAAGTTAAAATTTGCTTATGCTGTCATTAGAAAAATTATTTTTAAGAGAAACAACACATTCAAAATAAATTATATTACTATCTGTACTTGAACAATTAAAATAAAATAAAATAAATAAATAAATAAAAATTTATATTCCTATGTTAGGTGAAGTTATTATATTCACCCAAATAAGAACTTTGTCTCATCTGACTTTGGAGGTAGACAATAAATCATAATAATGTCTATTTACAAAAAAAGAAGAAAGAGATATTCCTTTAGGCTCTACATAAAACTAAACTATTTTGTCAAAATCTAAGTAAGGAATCAGAAAGTAACTTTGATAGATGGAACATTGGCTGTCAGTTTGAGTTTCCTCAATTATGTTCCCACGCCCAACGTAATATTGGTTCAACAATTCTACCTTAAAATCTCTATAATTAATAAGAAAGTTCTAACTGATACATTTACTGTATCGATACACTGGAACTCACTTCTGTCTCATTTCTATGAAGAGAAAAGTGAGAAACCCACATCTCAAAAGTGAGTATTTATTCCAATAGCAAAAGCTGCACAACTCTGTTCTGAGTTACGCTCACATTCAGGGTAGAGGCCGAACAGGAATTTTAAAAGTCTGCAACTCAAACTACTTCATTTCTCACCAAAGAGGTTCTAGAAAACTTTGAAAGACAATAATCAGAAAAGATTTTTAAATCTGTGCCTTTATCAAAGGCAGTCTTTCTGCAAATTAAAAACTATCCCTCAATATCTCCCAGTTTTTCACAGCTTTTTAGAAACAGAGGGAGGGAGGCAGGGAGAAAAAAGGAGAGAGAGAACCATCCGTGTGGGAGAGAAACATCGATCATTTGCCTCCCATACGTGCCCTGATGGGGACTGAACCTGCAACCTAACCTGAGTGTGTGCTCTGACCCGGGGAATCAAATCCACTACCTTGCGGTCCATAGGACGATGCTCCAACCAACTGAACCACACCAGCCAGAGTGAAGGTTCTTTTATTTTATCATTTCTTACTATGAAAATAATCCAAATTCCCTAGAAAATTCAGAAATATTCCCAGAGTTTAACCTCCTAACCTCTCCATTCTGATGGCTTCTGTTTTACGCAGCTTCTCTTCCCAGGTTTCATTCAACTCAGCAATGATCTTCTCTGATTCCTACGGGAGGAAGTCCACAGTTAAAGTAGCAAACAGTCTCATAAATAAATATAGCATGTCTAGCAAGGACAGCAAGAAGCAGATGATGTCCTTGAGAACATGAGGCAGAATCTAACATGATGAGATTTTTTTCCTTTCTTAATATGTAAAGAAAGAATCATAAAGACTAGGCCTAACACTAAATCAACCCCAGTATATTAATTTTCTTAAGTTCTAATAAAAATACCTTAATAGCATGTGTGTGTGTGTGTGTGTGTGCGCGTGTACGCGTGCGCAGGAGAAAGGGTAATATTAACACCCCAAAAGGCAAGGCACAATTTCTGACATCCACGTCACCATAATTTTGCCATAACTTTAAGGGGTTCAGAACATGCTCCCCCAAAACACAATGTCTTGGCATACTAAGTATTTCAAGCTGAAGTAATCTGCAGAATGGCCCGTGCAGGAAGGACCCTGACCTCCTCCCAAAGCAGGCTCGTGGAGCCTCAGGAGAGGTGCCCTCCCTACTCCTGGAAGAGTGTAGTATCCACACCTCTGAAGACGGAGAAACACCAAGCGGTATCTGAACAAACAGGCCTGGATAAGTTTCCCCCAGTTTACTATTCTTAGTTCACACCCCTTCTGCCCCATCGGATTTTTGCACAACTTTTCACTTTTCATCAAACTTAATGCTCAGGTTTAACACTTCTTATGAAGACTCCTGTGCCATGTCAAACTTTTATTAAGTAAATTTATATGCTTTACATTATTAATCTGCCTTTTGTTACAGGGGCCACAGATAAGAACCTAGAAGGGTAGAAGGAAAAATATTGTCCCTCCTTTACAATACCTTCTGAACACAAACCAATGCATTCTGCCACTGAAGTGATAATTTCACAATATCTTGCTGAGTATTTACTATATGCCAAAAAAAAAAAAAAAAAGAAATAAAACATCTTTTCTGCTCTCAAGGAGTTTACTATATACCAGGGAGAGAAATAACTGATGATTTTTTATCCAATAATTGTATATAACCCCATTATATGCCAAGCCCTATTTTAGGCAACAAAAGGTATGACAGGGAACAAAATTCCTGCCTTTGTGAGACTTACATTCTGGTAAAGAGGCTCAAATAATCAATCATAATCAATAAGTCAAGTATATAGTATCGCAGATAGCAGTAAGTGCTCTGGAGAAAAATAAAGCGAGGGAAGAAAAGAATGCCAGGGGAGAGGAAGAGAGGGAGCAATGTGGAGTGGGGTTGTCACGACAGGGCTCACTGACAAGGCTCTATGTGAGCAGGAACTTCTACACGAGTATGTGAGGGAATAGGTAGGAAATGTTTATTTTCCAGGAACAACAGTGTGGCTACAGCAACATGTTTGAGTATTGTGAGTAGGTGCAGCACACTCCCCAAAAACAAAACAACAACAAAACCCTACAACAGAAAAGAACAGGGTGCTAAGTGCTAGAACTGAGGTATTCAAAGGTTGCTGAGTCAGGGCTGTGTGATGCTCAGGCTGATGAGTGAAGGGCAAGTAGGAACTGACTAATGCAGAGAGAGGGAGAACCAAAACAGGAGATGAGCATATGCAAAAAGCAGCAGAATATGCCAGGCATGGAGACAAAATGAGAAAGTCAGATGGTGATGATAACAATGCTGAGATAGTAATAATGATGTTAACAGTGATAAAGATAAAAAGACTTAACAGGGACTTCCGGCAAAGATGGAGGCATAGGTAGATACACTTTTCCTCCTTGCACAATCAAAAGAAGGACAACAACAAATTTAAAAACAAACGATAACCAGAACTGCCAGAAAACTGAACTGTATAGAAATCCAACAACCGAGGAGTTAAAGAAAAAACATTCATCCACACCAGTAGGAGAGGAAGAGACAGCGGGGTAGAGAGGACTCATGGCACATCAGAGACTGGAGGACCAGGGCAGGGAGGCAACAGCTGGTGGACCAGGCGGTCCCACATGTGCATGCAGATAAACCGGGAGGAACAACTAGGGAGTGAGACAGACCATGAAACCCAGGGTTCCAGAGAGGGGAAATAACGCCTCAAAACCTCTGACCGTAAAAACTTGTGGGGGTTGAGGCAACAGGAGAAACTCCCAGCTTCACAGGAGAGTTTGCTGGAGAGACCCACAGGGTCCTAGAACAAACATAAAACCACCAACCTGGGAATCAGCGCCAGAAGGGCCCAATTTGTTTGTAGGTAGTGGGGGACGTGACTGAAAGCTGGCCCAGAGCTGAGCAAGTGGCATTGTTCCTCTCTGACCCCCACCCCACAGACAGCACCACAACACGGCCACAAGGGTTGCCCCACCCTGGTGAATACCTAAGGCTCCACCTCTTACACTGTAGCAGGCACACAGAGACAAAAAAATATGGCCCAAATGAAAGAACAAATCAAAGCTCCAAAAAAAAAAAAAAAATACAATTAAGCAGTGAAGAGATAGCCAACCTACCAGATGCACAGTTCAAAACATTGGTAATCAGGATGCTCACAGAAACAGTTGAGTATGGTCACAAAATAGAGGAAGAAGTAAAGGCTATGAAAAGTGAATTGAAGAAAAATGTGCAGGTAACCTACAGTGAAGGGAAGGAAACCAGGACTCAAATCAAAGGTTTGGAGAAGGGAGAAATAAACATTCAACCAGAGCACAATGAAGAAACAAGAATCAAAAATAAATTAATTAATTAAATAAATGAGGAGAGGCTAAGGGATCTCCAGGACAACTTTAAACACTCCAACATCCAAATCATAAGGGTGTCAGGAGAAGAAGAAGAGCAAGAAATGGAAAACTTATTTGAAAACATAATGAAGGAGAACTTACCCAATCTGGCAAAGGAAATAAATAGACTTCCAGGAAGTGGAGG
>PVKM010017056.1:0-26267 GCA_004027735.1 Carollia perspicillata
TGTTTGGTAAAATTTATGGCTTTAGACTTCAGGCTTACAGCTGCAAAATTTATAGATCAGTTTTTGGACTTAGACCCCATCTCTTTGCATTTCCAAAGAGGAATCAGGCAGTCATTTATCTCCAGAAGTTCTGGGTTTCACACGATTCTGACTGCTGCTCAGCCAGGCTTCTGTCCTGGGGAGCCAGGTTCATCTGAAATAAGAAGCATCATATGATGCCTTTAACTTTCTTTTGGCTTTAGATGTTTTGGCCAATAGAACATTCTTGAAAGCCAAAGATATTTTCCCCACTTAATAAACCCCTAGTTTCAACAAATTCTCTCTTAGAATTATCCATGCTGAAATTTCTGGCCATTCTGGGTGGGGCTAGTAACCTTTACTTCCTGGCATGTTTTCAAGCCTTTGGTTGCATCTTTAAGTCAACCAAGTAGGTAAGGACTCTGGACAGGGCCTAGCTCTGATTCATCTCCTACTTAGAGATGCATAACTTACTATTTTTTTATAATGGGAAACTAAAGAAAAAAATAAAAAATAAATAAGCAACACATAGTGCACAATCTAAATAAGTGAGCACATTCAAAAATGACTATAAGCCCTGACTGAGTATATTACACTTGCCCTAAATCTCATTTCTAGTCCTTTACTCATTTGTAAATTTCTTACACTTTTCCTAATTGGCAGCTGGTAGTATTAAAAGCTTGGTGCTATATCCTGGCTCTCAGCTCAGGCTTCGGCTGTCTACTTTGCCTTGAATTCTGGTTTGACCAAAGTGCTTTGTGGTTAGGTACCTGTTGAAGACCCAGAGAAAATTTACACCTGTTTCCCTGAACCTTCCCCTGGGTTTTCTGTGGCTACGAATTTGGTAAAGTTATGCTTTTTTTAAACAAAGCACTAAAATCTTCTCATAAAAATGTCTTTAAATCCTGGAAAAATGATATAAAACAAAGACTCAGAAGAAAATAATCGTTTTTAAGTGCATTCATATAATCAACAAGATGGACAGGCAATTGCTGATGGGAGAAATGAGGGCTGGGAGATAGAGGGAAGTGAGCTGCACATGGAATTCTATGTTCTTAAACAAAAGAAGAAAAGCTCAGTTTTGAGGCCATAATCTTGTGAACAGTGTCATGGAGCTGAGAAGAATGGATTCTTTTCTACTGCCTTCAGGGCTACCCTCCTGCCACCATCTCCATCAGCCTGTTTTCTTTCCCCCTGTTGCTTGGGAGACTGTGGGCCTCGGAATCCTGGGCTTGCGTCTCTGCAGCTCTTGCACTAGTGGCCAGTTTCCTTGGCTGTGTGGTGCTCAGTTTTCCTGATCCCCTCACCAGGCTGGAAGCAGCTTGAGAACAGAGACTATGCTATCACAGCTGCTGAAGTACCTACTGGGTCTGTGCATGGCAACGAAATATTTCTCGAATCACTTCAATTCACATGCCAAACTCCTTCAACTCCAAAAGGAGCTAATGGACATGGCTTGTAACTTCATAATTAATGTTGTTGATTTTCTTCTGATCTTAGAATTGGATTTAAATCAAATGTTAATTTCCTAATTACATTAATTTTTCCGTAGTGCACAATTCTAACAAATAAAATAATAAAGGCCTGTATACAAAGAATGTATATGTTTTTCTTAAAAGATGCCTTAAGTGCCCATGGATTAGACAGTGTTGGGTGGACAGCCTTTTCCTAGGTGCCTTACCTGGCACAGTCTGCTTCATCATTCACTGCTCCTCAGATTCAATCTCATTCACAGTGTTTTTTTTTTAAGGGCTAACCTTATGAATGCTACAGAAAATTCGAACGCTCTATTAACACTGAGTTTCTTTTTCTATTAATCCATGTACAATGTTAAATTTCCTCACAGCACTTCATCTCAGCAGAAATGAAGGTGAAGTTATTTTATGGGCATTAACATTATTCCTTATATTGAATGGCTGTATTATATTCTGTACTTCTAAAAGGCAGCTTTCGGTATGCTGAAGCTGGCCTTAGTTATTGTTTAATAATAGATATTTAGGAGAATCCTGATTTTTTTTGCATGCAGCCCAGATTCAAAAGAATTAAAAATCATTATTGCTTCTAAATGAATTTACTTTACTTTTATCAGGCTCATTTAAATTATTTGAGTACATAGGGACAGGGGACGATACGTTGCAGAAATCGGTTGGTGATTAATCTTATGTACAAAACATACAGGAATTAAGACAAATAAGAAGTGATAAATAGGAATTTAAGCACATCGCACAGTTAATCTCGTTGCATGTGGTCCCTACAAATACTTCCCAACCCTGAGCCCTGGGCCTTAGAGCACTGTCACACTTGCTGCTTTTTGTAAAATGATTTAATGCCTGTGTAGAAATAGACCCTTTGGGGTCATGATAAATAAATCTCTAAAATCAAAAACTCCACAAGGAATTAGTAGTGACACATATTCTTCTGAATAATTAAAAACTAACATAACGTAAGATACTATTCAGGGCAATACAGGCTCCATTCTAAAATACACGTAACATGGAGTCCTGAAATGCTTCGAACCATTTCGGATCCAAATTAGCTAGCGCTTGTCTTTGTTAAAGAGGTGAAAGGGGAGGTTCGCTTGGACAGAGAGGTAGAGGATGTAGAAAACCACAAAAGAGCCCTGATCACTCTGGCAATGAACAAGAGCCAGAAGTTGTACAAGGCTACCACTTTCCTCGAGCCCTTTAGATAGCTGAGGTGCAAAGCAACCAAATAAACTGAACTCCAAAGAGTGACAAACCCCTCCAAGAGGGACATAAAATGTTTTATCTTTGACCAAGGAAGGAAGGAAAAGGAGACTCCTTACAAAGAGAAAAGAAGAAATTAGCTACAATTCTGATAAATTTATAAAGGACAACATGGACTGATATGTCAGTTGAAATAGCTAGAAATTCCAGACACAGGGGAGTCCACTCTTGCTTATAAACTCTTGTCCATGGGTATCTAGCAGATACCCATGCCCATGAGAAAGCTTGGGAGGAGAAAACCAGAGAGAGAGAGAGAGAGAGAGAGAGAGAGAGAGAGATCTGCTGTGGCAGAGATTTGCAGGAGGTGACCACCTGCACCTGGGAAATAGGCATGAAGCCAACAAAACCTTGGTACATGAAAAAGTTAAAGGAAGTTCTTCAGACCAAATGCATATGACAGCAGATGGAAATTTGGAGCTATGTAAAGAAATAAGCAGTACTGGAAGTGGTAAAAATAGAGGCACAAATAAAAGATATTTTTCTCACTTTTAATTCCTTTTAAGGATAAGTGACCACAAAAATAGTAACAATGTCTTATAAAGTCTATAACATATATAGAAGTAAAATGAATGATAACAGAGCACAAAGGATGGCAAAGAGTAAATGCAGTATGTATTGAAAGGGTCTTATAGTATAGGTGAAAATGTCTAGAATTACTTGAATGTAGATTGTGATAAGTTAAAGGTGTATATTTTAAACTCTAGAAAAATTACTAAAAAGCTTTAAAAAGAGGAGTAACTAATAGGCCGACAATAGAGATAAAATAGAATCATAAAAAAATTAATTAGCCCAAAGTTAGGAAAAGAAGAAAAAGGAATGAAGAACAAATACAATTGATAGGAAATAACAATGTGGTAGATTTAAATCTACCATATCAATAATCACATTATATGTAAATGATTTAAACATATTAATTAAAAGACAAGTTGTCCACTTGAATTAGAGAAAATCCCAACTATATGTTGTATAGAAAAGCCCACTTTAAATATAGAGACATATGAGATCTGTCCAGAAACAGTCCAGCCATTGTTAATATTAGAATAGTTTGCATGACATTGATGTGACCTGGCAGCCAAGGACAGGGGACTGGAATATGCATATGTGAATCATGATGATTTCACCCCCAGTGGGGGTGGTAGACGCTGTTGAGTGAGCATGTGCACTGTGTGGCATTGCATTCAAAATGACTGAGTGAGTTGAGCAACAAATCTGCTTCAAATTTTGTGTTAAGCTTGAACACTCCTCTGTGAAAACTATTCAGAACATTCAGAGGGATTTCAGGGATGATGCGATGAGTGCAGCACAAATAAAAGTGTGGCACGAATACTTCAAAGATGGTCATGAATCTGTTGAAAGTGATCCACGCTCTGGAAGGCCTACAACAAGCAGAACACCTGAGAATGTTGAATGTGTACAGGCTGCAATCAACAAAGATCGGCGACTGACAGTGTGAGAACTAGAAGCTGATCTGGGGACTCCAAAGACTACTGTGTCTGAGATATTGATGGACAATCTTGGCATGAAACGTGTTGTGGCAAAATTCATTCTGAGGCTTCTGTTACCAGAGCAGAAGGAATGTAGTGCTGCAGTTGCTAATAACTTGATTGAAAGCTCTACCAATGAACCAGATTTCCTCAAGAAGGCCATAACCAGAGATAAATCATGCATCTACAGCTATGATCCAGAAACAAAGTCCCAGTCATCCCGATGGAAGTTGCCCTGCTCTCCACGCCTGAGAAGGCACATGGCAAAGTTACAGCAAGCTCAAGACCATGTTAACTGTGCTTTTTGATTGGAAAGGTGCCTAGCTTGAAGGGGACTGAGATGTCATTGTCCTATGTACAATGTTTCTTATATCTTCTATCTTCTTCAATAAATGTCTCTATTTTTCATAGTACATGGCTGGATATGTTCTGGAAAGACCTCATACACAGGTTAAAAATTATAGAATGAAAAAATACACCACAAAACACTAATCAAAAGAAAGCTCGAGTGACTTCATTAATATAAAGTAAGTAGACTTTATAATAAGAAAATATTATTGGAATTAGAGGTATATTATGTAACGATGAAAATGCTAATGCTTCAAGAACTTATGAAAACCTGAATATAACTAACATAATATGTGAAGTAAAAACTGATAGAACTGCATGAGGTAACAAATTCTCAGTTATAGCTGGAGATTGCAATGCTCTTCTCTCAGTAATCTGTAAAACCAGCATACAGAAAATTCAATAAGAATATAGAAGACTCAAACATCACTTTCAATCAAGTTGACCTAATTGACATTTATACGGTATTCCACATAGGGTAAGAGAATGCCCATTTTTTTCCATGTGTATCTTGAACATTCACCAAGATAGTCATATTCTGGGTCATAGAGCAAATCTTAACAAATTTAAAAGATTGGAAAAATATAAAGCAGAATTTCTCAAACTTGGCACTATTGACATTCAGGGCCAGATAATTCTTTGTTGCAGGGAGCTGTGCTCCCCCAGCTGTCCTGTGCAATTTTGGGTATTTAGCAGCATCGTTGGCCTCTACCTGCTAGATGCCAGTAGCAAATTTCTCCCCCTCCTTCCAGTTGTAACAACCAAGCATTTCCGCAGATTGGCCTGATGTCTGATGAGGAGCAAAACTGTTGTCAGTTAAGGATCACTGATAACGAGTATTTTCAAATCACACACACACACACAATTAGCAAATCAAATCCAGTGGTATAGAAAAAAATACATTGCGACCAAGTAAGTTTATCCCAGAAATGCAGATTAAAAACAACTGCACTAATAAAAATACAATATACTTTATAGATAAGAAACATCACTTGACAAAATTCAGGATCTATTTATAATAAAACTCTCAGTAAATCAGGACAAAAGGGACTTCCTCAACCTGATGAAGGGCACAGCCAACAAACCTCCAACTTGCACAGGAAAAGGTGAAAGACTGAATGTTTTCACTTAAGATCAGGAAAACCTGGCCAGACTGTGCCTGCTCTCACTCCTCCTATTCCGCATCGCGACAGTGGTCCTAGCCCACACGATCATGTATAATAAAGAAATAAAAGGTATATAGATTAGAGAGCAATAAATAGAACTATCTTTTATTTGCAGACTGCATGATCATCTATGTAGGAAATCTCAAAGAATCTGTGCAGGTAAAAAAGACACTGCTAAAAAAATGAAAAGGCAAGCCATAGATGTGGAAAAAATATTTGCAAAACACCTATGTAATAAAACACCCTTCCATTCAGAGCTTGTAAAGAAATTTAAAATCAAGGTTGTTTGCTTTTTGTTTACTAAAAAGCAAACAACCTATTTTTTAAAAATGGGCAAAATATTAAAAAAGTAATTTCACTTAAGAAGAGACATAGGTGGCAAGTAGCATATGGAAAACTGTTCCCCATAATTAGGTATTAGAGAAACGCAAATTGAAACTACAATAAGGTACCATTATATACCAATTAGGATGGCTAAACTTTAAAAACTGTCGCAACAAACTGTTGCTTTACATATCGAGTTACCGAAATTCTCATACCTTCCCGATGGGAATGTAAAATGATATCACCACTTTGGAAAAACTGTTGGCATTCTCTAAAGTTAAAAGTACACTTACCATACAATAGAGATTCCCTCTGCTACATATCTACCCAAATAAAATATCCACACAGAGCCTGATGTGGGAATGGTTATAGCAATTTTATTTACAATCGCCAAAACCCAGAAATAACCCAAAATGGTGATTAATTGGTGAAAGAAAAATCAAAATGTGGTAGATCCACACAATGAAATACAACTCAAAAGTAGGGAGGAATCCACTCTGATACATAAAACAAAATGGATTCACCTAAAAAACATTATGTCACGTGAAAAACGTTTACGTGACATTCTGGAAAATGCAACACGATAGGGCCAGAAGTCAGACCAGGGATCTGCAGGAACTAAGAATGAGAGGATAGAAACGGAAGGACTCAGGGATGATGGAAATATTCTATAGCTTGATTGTCCGGTTGTTACATGACTGCATAGGATTCTAAAAACTCCCCAAATTACATGTATGTCTAAAAATGCTAAATTCACTGCATATAAATTAGACAACAATAAACCTGACTCAAAATAAAAATGACATTAAAATATCTTTAGAAACATCATAGTATCTGACAGGGTGTTTTGTGGAACATTTAGAAGAAAAAGACCCTTACATGAAGCCTGTTGCATATAAAAAAGCTAAAATATGAATTCTACTCTACTCAAGAATTCAGTACCAGAAAAAGAAGAATTGAAAAATAACCAAAAGTCAGATTCATTTATCCAAATCTTAGAAGTTTTTCTCCTTGGCATATCAGGATGACGCTCTAACCAATTACACTACTTGGCCAGAGCCAAGATCAGTAAATGAGTAGATCAAAAAGCTGTGGTACATTTACACAGTGGACTACTACTTGGCTGAAAAAGAAGGAAATCTTACCTTTTGTGAAGCATGGATGGACCTGGAGATTATTATGCTAAGTGAAATAAACCAGTCAGAGAAGGACAAATACCATATGATTTCACTCACATGTGGAATCTAAGAAACAAAAACAAGCGAAACAGAAACAGAGGCAATGGATACATGGAACAGACTGACAGCTGTCAGAGGGGCGGAGACTGGATGAAAGGAAGAGAAGGGATCAGCCAAAGAACATACATGCATGGCAAACAGACACGGACAGCAGTGTGGTGATGGCCAGAGAGAGGGAAGGGGTTAGGGCTGGGTGGAGGTGGGCTACAGGGGGAAAAATGGAGACATTTGTAATAGTGTCAAAAATAAAAATAAAGTTAAAAAGGTTTTTCTTATTAGCTTATGTATTTTAATTAATATTTGACATTCTTGGTTATAATAACAAATAAATTTACATATTTCCTGTATAAAAGCAATTTTCCTACATTTTTAGCAAACAAGAAACGGCATTATATTTTAATTATTAATCTATAGGTAACATTTAGACTGTACACGTGGGTACACAGTTTTCCTATCTCTTCAGAAAGCATTCTTCTAGAACTTAGATTTACATTGGCTGATTTTCACTTCCTGCCCTTTGTGGCTGCACATATTCTCTGTGCCGTTTCTCATAAAACCACCTACTCAGTAGAGAGAAGTATCAGTACCTGTATAAAACCCAGAAGCACAGTATATAGATTATTAGGACAGAAATAGAGCTTCGAATAACTTAGTCTAATGCTCTGTTTTACTCACACTGGCTGTCTCGGTTTGTGCTTTTAAACTGCACATTTGGATATGGGCACTTCAGGAAGGTGTGAGGACTGTTACCCTTGTAATGGACTGTGGTGGGGAACGCTGGAGACACGATCTGGACACTCAGAGGAAAAGCTGGTGTTGATTTTGAAGAGGGCGGCCCGTATCCATGGCTGGGACACAGGCAAACTGAAACTGTTCTTTAACACCCTGGTTTTTATTCCAAGTTTATGTGCCTCGAGATAAAGTTATGTCTTGAAGAAAACAAAAACCTTTACCTATGTTACTTTTTTTGCATAAAATCCTTTTATCTCTTTCACTTGTTTACTGCTACTCATCTTCAGGCCTTTGCTTACGTTCCATTCTTCCTTCACGTATGTGAGATAAGGTTCCCCTTTTATCCACTCTCCTGTACTGAGCACATAGTTTGGTTTCAGTGAAGCAGTTAGTTGTGATTAGTGTTTTAAAAATCTGTTTCCTGACTCAAATATATACTCCATAAAAAAACAGACAATATCTTTCTTGATGACTGCTGTTTAACTGGCACCTGATTCTGTGTCTTATTCAGGACAGGTGTTCAACAAACGTTTAATTTCCCACGAAGGGATTAACTGTTGGTCCTGCAGCAAGTGGCAGGACCCTGGCCCCACCCCCCTTCCCCCCAACAAACAAAGCAAAAGATGTCCGTTTGAATACCAACACTATCATGTATTTGCTAATGAGTTGGGGAAATTTACATAAACATTCTGACCATTATTTCTCCTTAAAATGCATCTAGTAACAAGTAATGAGTAGAGGTATGGGATGTGCCTGGGAGTGTATTTAGGAAGTAGCGGGTAGTCAGAAATCACAGAATCAACTGGTTGCCTTTCGCACTACATTATAGTGACGACTTTCACAGTCTTAATTACATCACATTTCAACAACGTCTTTTTATAAAACCACTCAAAGGTAAAATATGTATTTATGACTCAAAGATAAATTTATTAAGGTGAACTCTAAGAAAATGGGGTATTTGACTGTTCCTCACATTCAAAAATGGCAGTTTCAAGTAATTCAAACTATTTGATGATTTTGCATTCTAAATATGTATATTTTCTTTACATTTGTCCTTTTTGTAACCGACGTGAATGTGATTTGATGACAGAAAAACCCACCAAACATTGTTTTTGGTTCCCTGTCATGTAGAGAATAGTCTTACCTCCACGGCATGCTATTCAAGCCTTCTCAAATCTGGCTTGACCCTACACTTTCACCCATATTTTCCAGCCCTTTTTTCCCCACTCTAAGCTCACATCACACTTAAATGATTCATTACCTAAATACACCCTGTGGTTTTGAGAGTCCACACCTTGGCTCACACTGTACCCTCCCTCTCCTTGGAATTAGCTTTCAGAATTTCTACCATAACATGGTCTAGCCCTTAGGATCCTGCTCCAATGCTGTTGCTTATTCTCTCTGTGTCTCTCCTTCCCAACCACTGCTTACCACTCCTTTGGATAATCCTTCTTATTTTAAAGCTAATTTTGGACAGAGTTTTCTGTTGAGCCAAATTGTTGGCTTTTTAATGGTAGGCCCCCCATTTTACCCATTTTTCATACCCCACTACCAGCTCTAACCAAGAAACATCTAAAATAATACCTTTGGTCAACTGGCATACTCTAAAGAGGTATATTTTTGAGTGACATAAATTGATAAAACTCACTCAACATATGCTGAAGGGATGAAAGTGGAAGGCTGGAAAAGTAAAACTTCTTTTGCAAGGCACTGCAATGTGGAAAAATTTACCTTGGGCAAGTTATACTCTTTTGGCATCATTGCAGCTTTTCTTCTCAGATCAAGAATCAGTATATGTGTGACCAATGGACTAGGTGTTTGCTATATGTCTATTTAGTTCAAAGCATTTTAACTTCAAATTCAGAGAATTTAATATGTCAAATAGAACCATATTTGATCCTACAGGGTAACTTTACATTCTGAAGTGATAGTGTTGTAACTTTTTAAACCAAATGGACATGCGACCAAGTGTGAGGGATCTCATTAGGATCTTATTAGAGTAATGGAAATGTCCTAAAATTGGATGATGCTGATGGTGAACAACTTGGTTAATTTACTAAAAATTACTGAGCTGTACAGTTAAGACAGGTGAATTTTCTGCTGTGTAATTTATAGCTCGAAAAACTATTTAAAATATAGAATGTAACTGGAAAAGGTTTTAAAAAGCTTATTACTTTCTATAGTTCCAACTGTGGCCAAAATTTAATATCACTGGTTTTATTATGAATAAAATTAATAAATCCCAAAGTACATTGATAATTTATTGAAGGGTTTTTGACCTAAGTAAACTTTAAATAGTGCTGTGTTTCCAAACCTACTGTGTTGAAATGGAATGTTTTCTTTTCTGAAAACTAAATCTCAAAATGACATTGAAGTTGGTTTCTAATACATTTTTATTGCTAAATAATTAATACTTAATCATATCAGATTGCATAGGTTATTTATTTCTAAAGCATTCTTTCATTCTAGATAGAGGTGGTGCATTTGAACTCACAAAACACTAACTTAAGAAATACATTTGGGAGTTTCTTTTTAAGGTTTGTGAATATCTCCCATTGTGGCCAGGTTAGTTACTTCTTTGTCACTAAGTGCCCTCATTTATAAAAAGTATGTAAAATTTGCCATGTGCTGTTTTAGATAGCATTTTGATATCAAGATATATAAACCAAGGTTTTATGGAATTTAAATTGTATATTATTTGCATTTCAATTAAAAATTATAGACAGCGAAATAATTATGGGTTTTTAAAAAGGCTTCGCTTTTTTGAATAATGTTGTCATTGTAATTTGACCCATGAAAGGTGACTGCTTCCTTGACAGGCAGTATTAATTTATATGTTTTCTTTAATTAGATGCTTTCTGAAGAAACAATAAAAATATTCTTTAAAAAAACAGCCTCAATGATATGTCAAAAACAGCCTTAACTTGATTACATAAATGGAAATAAAAATATTTTTTAAAAATATTGTCAGTGAGTTTTCAAGGCATGATTATTCCCTATGTGGGCTATTTGTGCCTCGTATTTTTCCATCCACCTACCTATGTCTGGACCATTTCCCTGCCCATTTCTGGGGAATGGAAAGCAGAGCATAGCAGCAGAAATAAAATGTAATGAAGTTCAAATCCTCACTTTTGGCAACTTGTGAGCAATTGGAGGAAGTGTTCAGAGTGAATTTTAACAGGAGGTCCTGAAGTTTGTGGAATATGAATGGTTTTAATTTGTCCACATTGTTCCATGAACAGGGGTAGCTGAAGCTTAAGTGACTGACTGATGGAATCTAAAGCATATTCCTGAGTGAGAATAACTACAAAATAAGCAATAAGTACAAACACCTCATAACCAGGTGGCTTTAAACTATAAACCAAAAGCACTCTTTCTAATTGGCTGGGTAAGTTGGTATGCTGTTTGAACTTTTAACAGAACCACAATCTAAACATCAGAGTGAGGATTTGCTTTTAAATGAAAATGCTTTGGAGTGTTGAGAATTCATTTGTAGTTTATTCAGATTTCTCTGAATTGTGAGGTTCTGTCATTGTGATGAATGGTGAAGAGAAATATGAAGAGGAAGAAAATAAATATGTAATTAAAAATTTGTCCAAGATCCAAGAGTTAACTCCCTTTATTCAAGAAAGTTGAGTCATGGGCAAACCACAGGTGGTCAGGGAGTGGGTGAACCGTGACACATCTGTTTCTCATAAACCCAGCCTTCCCTTTTTCTGAATGAAACACATTCATGTGTGAACATGTCAAAGCTGGTACAGGAAAAGCATTAGTTTTCGCTGGCACACGATGCACTAATGATTTGCCTAATGCAATACTTGGGCCTTCTTGTTCCCTCTAACTGTTTACCACTTACACTCACTGAGCATTCCTGGCACGTCTGCGTTGTCAACAGGAGCTGGTTTCCCTAATGCACTGTGCTCTCTCCACTATGAAAATTTGTTCAGCATCTCTTTAGGAACATTTGCCTGATTTAATGACATTTTCACCCAAAGCAATTAATGCACTTTTGTCAATATGGGCCTCATATCTATTGATGAAGGTACAAACAACCACAAAAGCTCAAGCTATCAAAGAGCAAAGTATAGGAATTTAGTCATCTCTCAGCTGTGATGGCTGAACTTAAAGTCAGCAGCACTTCTCCAACTTTAAGGCGCATTTAGAGCACTTGAGGATCTTGTTAAAACTCAGATTCTGATTCAGCAGGTCTGGGGTGAGGCCCAAGATTCTCATTTGCAACAGGATGCCAGGTAATGCTCTAGTGAAATACTTTTTGAATAAAAAAAATCATAGGGAAAGTACCTTAACAGGAAGGTTACAACTAATGAGAAGATACTGAACCCAGGTTGGTTTGTTTCTGCTTGAGTCGTCTCTTCTCCTAGGTTTTGTGGAGTACTTGCATTTAGGAAAAGGTTGGGATAAAAAACACTTGCACATCAAGTGCATTAGAGCTGATGGACAGTAACTACTTGCCCGATCCCAACATCAGTCTCCTTCTCTCTCCTATTATGCGGTCTTCCAATCCATTTTATTCCTAACAAGCCATCTTATAATTTAAGAAATGTATGACTGGGGACTTTTATAATGTAGGAGTTTTACAAAGAAACAGTGATGTGAAATGAAAAGTCCTACTGAACTACAGTTTCTTACTCCATCTTTTCTCTGCTTAAGGGAAAGTTAGTCACTTCTTTACTTAAAAACTGGTCTGATCTTGTTCTTCCAATTTAATAACATGATTGATGATGTCCAATGAGTTCTTATGTTGGAGAGCATTTGGAAAACATTTTTAAAAACATACAAATTAAGTCATTATTTTAAGATATTTATATGCTATGTAGCTGACTAGCCTGAAATGTAGTTGAGGACTGGAATTTTGTGTTATACTTTTATTTTTATGACCCTGCATCTTCAGTCATTTTGTCCAATTTAGGTAACACAGTATTTAAAAAATAATACTTCAGCTGATGAATCAATTGGTTGCTGGAAAAAGAAATAAAGTCATGTGCAATGCCAATGTTTGAGTCCACTGTTAACTTGCCATTGTGCAACAGCGGGGACTAAAACTAACACACTGGTTCTTAACGTTTTTTATTTCATGGGCCACTTCAGCAGTCCCATGAAGCATATAGAGCTGTTTTATTAAATGCATAAAATAAACACATTACAATGAGAACAATTACATAGAAATTATTATGAAAATATTAACAGAATTCTTTATTAATGCATTAAATAACAAAGTCTAGCAGCAGGTCCACTAGCTAACAATTTTGAAGTGGTGATGAGTGTAAATTAAATTTCATGTATTTTCGGTAACTGTGTTGTGACTTATAAATGATTTATGGTTTCCATTGGTGCCAATACTACTGTGGTTTGCTGCTTATGTTCATAGTTGAAGGAGGTATCAAATATTAAACTTAGTGAAAATAAAGGTTCTGTCTACATTCTGGACCTTAGGTTATAAACCCCTGAACTGGAGACAGGTAAATATTAGAGTTACAGAATAATATAATCCATAAGAAACCTCAAAATCCATACCCTGGTCTCCTTTAGGCAAGGTTTACACTATAACATATCAACTTTTGTTACTATAATTATAAAGGTTTGCAATTCTGCTCGATGGAATCAAGTGGTTTCATTACTTTGAGCAACTATTATATAACTATATATAATGTATGGTATATAGTAGTTTAACATAGCCATGCTGTTAAAAGGTGCTATTGCATCTCAATTTATTATCTGGCACTGTTGGGTCTTGATTTATTATCCTAAATGTAATTTCCTAACTTTCTCTATTGTTACTATACCCAAAATTATATTAATGTCACCTTGAAAGAAAAGGTGATGCTCTAAGAATGTTCATATATATATATATATATATATATATATATACACACACACATATATATATATACACATATATGTGTGTATATATATAGCACTTAGCTAAATGTATCCAATGTAGCTATAGAAGACTTAGAAGGAAAAACAATTCTAAGTGTCTTAATTAAAAGCAGTGTCAGCTTTGTTTTCTTTTACCTTTGTTTCATATTTAGTTGAATGACAGCTACCATTAGTATCTGTCAGCAGATCCCTGACAGAGCCGGGGAAATGGTGACTCACCCCAATCACTGGCATGTCTACTCTGGTTCATGTGAATTTCCTTCCAATGCTTTCAGAAAAAAAATTGACAAATCCCACTGAGAAAATCATGAGAAAGAGAAGAGCTGTTATCAAGAACTAAGTGTTAAATCAAGTAAACAATGATGCAGAATTTTAAATAAAATGGTAATCAGAAGCAAGGAGAAATTATTATCTGGCAATAAGAATCTCAATGAAATTAGTATATGCCATGTATTTTTAGGCTGGTACAGAAGGTATTCCACAGAATCCTTTACACAGAATGCCATAGAATTACAGAAATTTTTCAATAGCACCATAGTTATGGGTAAAGTTGTTTCTTCTCAAAAGATATGTAGTCCCAACCTCTGATAACTGTGACTATGACCTTATTTGAAAATAGGGTCTACAGATGTAATAGTTAAGATGAAGTCACACTGGATTAGGGTATGTCCTAAGTCCTATGACTGGTGTCCTTATAAGGAGTGAAAATTTTGCACAGGTACACAGGGAGACCAATGGAGAACAGCCATATGATGATGGAGGCAGAGATTAGAGTGATGCAGCTACAAGCCAAGGAATGTCAAGGGTTGCTGGGAGCCACCCGAAGCTAGAAAAAGGCAAGGAAGAAATCTTCTCTGAAGTCTTCAGAAGAAATATGACTTTTGACACTTTGATTTCAGACTTCTGGTCTCTCCAACTTGAAAAGAATAAATTTCTGTTGTTTCAAGCCACCTAATTTGTGGTAATTGTATATGGTAGTCTTAATAAAAATAATACAACCATCTCCTTTAAGAAAAGTTAAAAATTCATTATGATGTCCAT
Organism: Carollia perspicillata; assembly: GCA_004027735.1. Lineage (NCBI taxonomy): Eukaryota > Metazoa > Chordata > Mammalia > Chiroptera > Phyllostomidae > Carollia > Carollia perspicillata. The sequence continues at coordinate 15,000 of PVKM010017056.1, forward strand.
CAATGCAGCACCTTAATTTCTGTCTGAAAAAGTTGCTTTAGTTTCAAACCACAGTATAACTCAGTTTAAAGAGACCATGGCAGGTAATCCAAGATGGTAGAGGAGTAAGTGGAAGCCACACTAGCCTTCTCCCAGGACCAATCTGTAATTACAACTAAATTGTAGAGAAATCATCTTGAATAACCAACTGAACACTAGCTGGACAGAAGCCTTATAACCAATGTCAGACAGAAGAAATGACTCCACCACAACATGACTGGTAGGCAGTGCAGAGGTAGCGCAAAAGGGCTGTCTGGGCTCCTCCTGCTGGCAGCTGAAGTGCCAGAGGGATGTTTCAGTGGCCAGGAGTTTCCCCCTGAGAGGTATGGGATCTAAACCATAAGCTGGGCTCCCCAACTTACAGCAACAGAGCCAGAAAGGAACCCAGATAACATCCAACTGTGAAATGCAGCAGGGTTTCTGTCTGCCAGGGAGAGATGGATGGAGATGCAGAAAGGTTTTTAAAGGGCCAACACACAAAATTTCATTTTCAGCCACTTACCTTGGGTTCTGACAGAGGGAGGGCAGAGTGGAATAGAGATGCTTGAGGAAAGTCTGGGGCTGGTAGCACTAGGGAGAGAACTGAAGGAACAGCTGCCAGAGTTCCTTCAGAAGGAACAGCACAGATCCCTGTGCTGAGTCACTCTCTATACTGTAGAAGCCATCTTTCTCAGGCAGACCACTCCTCTCCAAATGGCATCAGCGGGAGGGAAAGCAATAGCACCACCTGCAAGAATTACTGTGCCCCAGTCAGTGGTGTGTAAGCCTGCCTGTTTACAGCTTGATTAGATTAACAACAGATGAGTTTAACAACTGATTATTTTGGCAACTAAGGCAGAAAAAATCTGCAGAAGAACTAGATAAAATGGAGGCAATTTATCAGATAGAGAGTTTAGAGTAATGATTATAAGGGTACTCAAGAGCATGAAAAGAGATATAAAAGCCATATAAAAGGACCAATCATAAAAAAGAATGCAACATCTGAAAAGAAATAATACACTGGAAAGAATAAACAGCAGGTTAGATGAGGCAGAGGATCAAATCAGTGTTTTGGAAGGTAAGGTAGGAAAAAACACCCAGGCAAAGCACCAAAAAGAAAAAGAGTTTTAAGAGAATTAGGAGAGCTTAAGAAACATTTTGGGCAACATGAAGTGTAATGACATCCGTATCATGGGAATACCAGAAGAAGAAGAAAGAAAGTAAGAGATTGAGAACCTATTTAAAGAAATAATGACTGAAAATTTCCTAATCTGGTGATGGAAAAAGTCATACAAGTCTAGGAAGCTCAGAGAGTCCCAAAGAAGTTGGACCTAAAGAGGCCTACACAGATACACACCATAATTAAAATGATAAGGCTTAAATGGAGAGAATCCTAAAAGCCACAGGAGAGGAGCATGTAGTAACCTACAAGGGAGCATCAATTAGACTGGCACCTGCTTACTCATCAGAAATATTCCAGGCCAGAGGGAATGGCGTGAAATATTCAAGGTGATGAAAAGCAAGGACCTACAACCAAGCAAGGCTATCATTTAAAATTGAAGGAGAAATAAAAAGCTTCCTAGACAAGAAAAAGCTAAAGGAATTTGTTAACACAAAACCAGTACCGCAACAAATGTTAAAGGGCTTGCTTTCACAAGAAGAAGGAGAAAAAAAGAAAAAAAAAAGGAAAAGAGCCTAACAATAAAATAGTACTACATACATATCTATCAATAATCACCTTAAATGTTAATGGCTTAAATGTTCTAAACAAAAGACATTGGATAGCTGAATAGATAAGGAAATGAGATCCGTATTTATGCTGCCTCCAAGAGACCTATCTCAGATCAAAAGATATACACAGACTAAAAGGAAAAGGTTAGAAAAAGATATTTCATGCAAATTGAAAGGGAAAAAAAGCAAGACAGCAGTACTTACATCTGATAAAGTAGGCTGTAAAACTAAGACTGTAGTAAGAGACAAAGAAGGACGCTATGTAATGATAAAGGGAACAATCCAACAAGAGGATATAACCCTAACAAACTAAACATGTAAAGCAAATCTTGATGGACATAAACGAAGAGATCAACAGACATACAGTCATAGTTGGGGATGTTAACACCTCATTGACTTCAATGGATAGATCTTACAGACAGAAAATCAACAAGGAGACATACTGTATCAAATGGATTTAACTGAGATGTTCAGAGCATGTTACCCCAAAGCAGCAGAATGTACATACTTTTCAAGTGCACATGGAAAGTTTCCTAAGATAGACCACATGTTAGGACACAAAACAAGTCTCAATAGATTTAAGATTGAAATCATATCAAGCATCTCCTCAGACCACCATGCTATGAAACTAGATGTCAATCACAAGAAGAATACTGGAAAACATGCAAAGGCATGGAAGCTAAATAACAGGTTATTAAACAATGAATGAATCAAAAACTAGAGCAAGGAAGAAATCAAAAGATTATTTGAAACAAATCAAAATGAGGACATAACACTCCAAAATCTTTAGGATATTGGGAAAGCAATCTTAAGAGGGAAATTCATAGCATTACAGGTATATCTCAGAAAAGAAAATTTTCAAATAAATAAAAATTCCACTTAAAGGAACTTGAAAAAGAACAACAAACAAAGGCTAAAGTGAGCAGAAGGAAATAATAAAAGATCAGAGCAGAAATAAACAAAAGAAAGTCTAAGAAAACAATACAAAAGATCGATGAATCCAAGAACTGTTTCTTTGAAAAAATAATCAAGATTAACAAACCTTTAACCAGAGTCACCAAGAAAAAGAGAGAGAGGACTCAAATAAATAAAATCATAAATGAAAGAGGAGAAATGACAACTGATACCAAAGAAATACAAAGGATTGTAAGAAAGTGTTATGAACAACTATGTGCCAATAAAGTGGACAATCTGGACAAAATGGATAAATTCCTAGAAACATACAATCTTCCAAAAATAAATCAGGATGAATCAGAGAATCTGAATAGACAGATTATACCTAGTGAAATTGAAGCAGTAATAAAAAATCTCCCAACTAACAAAAGCCCTGTCCAGATGGCTTCACAGGTGAATTTTACCAAATATTCTGAGAAGAAATAACATCTCTCCTTCTCAAACTATTTCATAAAATTCAAGAGGAAGGATGGCTCCCAAACTCATTTTATAAGGACAGCATTATCCTAATTCCAAAACCAGATAAAGATACTACAAAGAAAGGAAATTACAGGCCAATATCCCTGATGAACATAGATGCTAAAATCCTCAATAAAATATTAGCAAACCAAATACAGCAATGTATCAAAAAGGTCATACATCATGATCAAGTGGGATTTATACTGTGAATGCAAGGTTGGTACAACATTCACAAACCAATAAATATGATTCACCACATAAATAAAATGAAGGATAAAAATCACATGATCATATCAATAGATGCAGAAAAATCTTTTGATAAAATCCAGCACCCACTTATAATAAAAACTCTCAGTAAAGTGGGAATAGACAGAACATACCTAAACATAATAAAGGCCATATATGACAAACCCAATGCCGGCATCATACTCAACAGGCAAAAACTATAAGCATTCCCCCTTCGGATTGGGAACAAGACAGGAATGTCCACTTTTATCTCTCTTATTAAACATAGTACTGGAAATCCTAGCCACAGCAATCAGACAAGAAGAAGAAATAAAAGGCACAGAAATTGGAAAGGAAGAAGTAAAACTGTCTTTATTTGCAGATGACATGATACTGTACATAGAGAATACCGAAGGTTCCACCAAGAAACTATCAGCACTGATAAATGAATTCAGCAAAGTAGCAGAATACAAAATTAATATACAGAAATCAGTCACATTTTTATATGCCAATAACAAACTAGCAGAGAGGGAAATTGAAAAAGCAATCCCATTCTTTGAAGAAATCCTACTGCTTCAAAGAGAATAAAATACCTAGGAGTAAACCTAACCAAGGATGTAAAAGACCTGCACATGGAAAACTATAAGACGCTGAAGAAAGAAATTGAAAGAGATACAAATAAATGGAAGCACATACTGTGTTCATGAATAGGAATAATTAACATTATTCAAATGTCCATACAACCCAAAGCAATCTACAGATTCAATGCAATTCCTATCAAGATTCCAATGATGTATTTCACAGACTTAGAACAAATATTTTAAAAACTTATATGGAACCACAAAAGGGCTCCCATAGCAACAGTAACCCTGAGAAGAAAAACAAAGTGGAAGGAATCATGCTACCTACCATCAAACTATACTACAGGGCCATAGCAATCAAAACAGACTGGCACGGGCATAAAAACAGACACATAGATCAGTGGAATAGAATAAAGAGCCCAGAAATAAACTGACACCTTTACAGTCAATTAATATTCAACAGCAGAAGTAAGTACACACAATGGGCTAAAGACAGTATATTCAATATGGTAGTGGGAAAGTTGGACAGATACATGCAGAGAAATAAAACTAGACCACCATGTTACACCACACACAAAAATAAATTCAAAATGGATCAAAGACTTAAATGGTAGGCTTGAAACCATAAAAATCCTAAAAAAAACATAGGCAGCAAAATCTTGGACAATGCTCATAGAAATGTTTTAACAGATATGTCTCCCCAGGCAAGGGACAACCCACAGAATGGGAGAATGTATTCACTGATACCTCTGACAAGGGGTTAATATCTAAAATTTATAAAGTACTTACAAAATTTAACACCAAAAAACCAAACAACCCAATTAAAAAATGGGCTCAGGACATGAATAGACATTTCTCCAAAGAGGACATACAGATGGGAAATAGACATATGAAAAGATGCTCAACATCACTATGCAAATTAAAATCACAATAAGATACCATCTCATACCTGTCAGAATGGCTATCATCAATCAATCAACAAACAACAAGTGCTGGTGAGGATGTGGAGAAAGGGGAACCCTTTTGTCCTGTTGGTTGGAAATACAGACTGGTGCAGTATGGAAAGCAGTATGGAGATATCTCAAAAAATTAAAATAGATCTGCCTTTTAACTCAGGGATCCCACTTCTGGGAATATATCTGAAGGAACCCAAAACACTTATTTGAAAGAACAGGAGCACCCCTATGTTCATTGCAGCATTATTTACAATCAATATGGAAGCTGCCCTAGTGTTCATCAATAGATGAGTGAATAAAACAACTATGGGGCATTTACAAATTGGAATTCTACTCAGCCATAAAAAAGAAGAAAATTTTACCCTTTGTGACAGTTTGGGTGGATCTGGAGAATATTATGCTTAGCAAAATAAGTCAATCAGAGAGAGACAAATACCACATGATTTCACTCATTTGTGGAATCTAATGAACAGACTGAACTAAGAAGCAGAACAGAGACAGACTCATAGATGGGGAGCAGATAAGAGCTAATGGCTGGGGGTGGGGGCGTTATGGGTGGAAAGATTGAGCAAAAAAGAACAAGGACTCATGGACATGGATAAACATGTGGTGATTGCTGGGGTTAGTGTGGTATATGAGGACTAATTAGTAATTGAAAAATACAATAAAGGTTAAATTAAAAAGAAGACCATGGCTGCAACATTCCTGTAGATAGAAACTAAAATTCAGAACAAGGAATAAAGAGTTGCAAGTACCCTACTTGATCTTCCCTTTGATTACTGCCATTATTGAAAGACAATGCTGAATGATTTGTGGTGGCTCCTCGAAATTGCATAAAGTGTGAAATTCATATGGGCTAGCTTCATATAATCATTTAATCTTCTATTGATCAGATACTGGAATGAATTGCTAAGTTTGGAGAGCATAATCTAAGCAATTAAACGATTAGAGGTGAGAAAAGAAGTACGAAGGAGCCAGCGATTTCCTAATTGATCATTTCATTTTCAGGAGCAATTACACACAAAGAAGTGAATATAGTTTCCAAAATTTCTTTCATTGCTGGATTTTTAAATGACAAAGCAATAAGACAAAGAGCAAAAGAAACAGAGATGCAGAAAAGCTGAGTCACTCGATTAAAAGGTCCTGATATTTTAGCAAAAATGACACAAATGTACTCATTAAGAATAGCCCAGAAATCAAAATTTCAGTGTTGGAAATTTTCTTTTCTGCATTTTGATTCATCCTTTCCTCTTCATAAATCCACACCCCTCCCATTTTTCGCTACTCAGTTCTTAATTCATGTTTTCAAAAAAACCTTCCCCAGTCTAGCAGTAGGATACCCCGGCAAGCCTTTTGTCCTCCTGCCTTCTTACTATTTTCTCATGTATATACTTGTATGTATATATAATATATGTATACATACAAATATATACATACAACGTACATAAAATGTTCCTAATAACAGTGCATATGCCTTGAAGCAGTATCTTGATTTTAATTTATTTCATATCATACTATCTCCCTTTCTCGAATCTTGGCCACACACTTCCTTTGTAAGGCAAATACAGGTTGGGGCAACAATAGGTTTGCAGTTGTTCACATGTAAAATAATACAATTAATAAGCAATAATTCCAGGATAAACTCTGTCTCGTGCACTAACAGCTTTTTAAAATTTTAAAAAGATTTTATTTATTTATTTTTAGACAGAGGGGAAGGGAGGGAGAAAGAGAGGGAGAGTAACATCAATATGTGGTTGCCTCTCATGAGCCCCCTACTGGGGACCTGGCCCGCAGCGAGTGCCCTGACGGGGAACCCAACTGTGATCCTTTGGTTGGCAGGCCAGCGCTCAATCCACGGAGCCACACCAGCCAGGGCGTACTAACAACTTTAAACCTACTTTTGCCCCACCCTGCATAATTTCTCCAGTAATTGTGTTAGGATAAATAAATTACAGTTTCACATTTTAGTACCTGTGATACTGTTAGAGCTCCTCACAGATATTATTATGACTGTTTCCATGGGTGCAGTGGGCCTGCACTTCCTCATTCCCCCAGAGGCCTGGTGTAGCCATGTGACTTCCTTTGGGCAATGAAATGTGAGCATGTGAGCTGACTTGGTGTGCCATTTCTGGAAGCAAATTTTACCTGCCAGTGCATAAGTTGCCAGCATTTCTCCCCTCACCTGTTGCTTGTGGAAGCACAGGTTAACAGGGAGCACCAGGTCTGGGCTTACAGGGTCTCATGGGGATTACAGTGAGCCAAGCTCCCACAGAAGTGATGCATGGGAGTGAAATAACCTTCCATTTTTAAAGCCTTTGAGATTTGTAGCTTTGATTTTCTTTTGTCATTTCAGCAAAACCTAGCTTATTCTGAGAGATACAGTATCAAAAATTCATACTGCATTCAATATTTTATTTTCACCTAGTGAATACTTACCCATACGATAGACATTGTTAACATGAGAACTCCCAACTAACTAATGAGAAAGCTAAGATTTAGTGTTACAGACCTGGTAAGGATACAAACCAGAAAGTTGAATCTAGGTCTAGCTTTCTTTCCTTTATACATTGCTTATAAGAGATACAAAGTGAATATAAGCATAATCCTAATAGCAAATATGGGGTATACATTTTAAAAGGTTTATTGCAGTATAATATTTGTATGGTCACTACTAGGGATATTAGTAAATTGAATTTGTAAAATTGTCATTATGATCTGTTTTCATCTATTATATTGCATAATGAAAAATGAAAATAAAATGGGTTTTTATTTACTAGAAATGTATTTTAAAATTCAAGTTATGAAACTGCATGGTAATGTTAGATTAAATTCCATTAAAAGTCTATTAACAATTAAATTACATTGTGATCAGTATATGAAAAATACTTAATAAAATGAATTATTTATATTATGAAAGATTTCATTAATTAGACTTAACATTGAACTCATTACCAGTAGAGGAAAACTATAGCTTACTTATTTATGAATGCTTTTCTGTATATAGTTACACTTCTATTTCTATCCCATACTTTGATATTCAAATCTTGTAAGTATTAATGACTGCTGCTGTACCACCTGAAGCCAATAGTGTGTTTTAGATTAAGATACATCTAAAATGGTTAAAATGAAAAAAGGTCTTTGGAGAATTTTGTGCAGAAGCTAGACAGAATAGCCTTTAACACAGACAATTTCAATGTAAAAGTTATTGGTTAGTTTCACCCTTAAAAAGAATTTTATATGACAGTTTTGTTGACTGATTTTTTGAAGAAGCAGTAATATTTCAGATTTCTTTTGGTTGCAGGATAAAAGGCATAAAAATAAGCAGACGCCCACACTTCCCAGGTCTGAGAGTTATCAGTGCAGACGTGTGGTAAATCAGATAGCTGTACTCTGCCGAGCGCACTGTGCTCTTTCTGCCTCTGGACTTCCCTGACGTCTCCCGCAGAAATTTCAGCTCAAGGGCATGGCCTCAAAAGTCCACTGCTTCAGCTTGTTTATGTCCCTGCAGTGTTCAAACTTGACATACCTGCTCATTAAGTATGGCCGAGTTTTTAATAAAACCATTGAAGTCAGGTGTAAGATTGCATTTTTATATAAGAGTTTATATTAGTAACAAAAGCATTGCACTGCCAAATCATTAATATAAATAACCAGATACCAGTCCATGAACTACCTGTAAATCTTGAGCAGATCATACTTAGAGTGCTGTGGTTATTTATATCAGATACTGTGAAGAAAGCTGATCTCCTGTAGGACAGCTGATATAAATAGTAGTAGAAAGCAGGGCAGGGGAAATCACATTTGTATGTTTGAATACATCAAGTAGAACTTTTGCAACCCTTACAAACTTTTTCTAAGTTTGAAATAGTTTTCTAAAACTATTTCTAAGGTTGCATATAATGGCATCTATTACACAAGGGAAGTAATTGCATGGCATTAAATATTCGAATGCCCTATTACATACAATAAGGGTACTGAAGCTATCTTCTCACCAGTCTCCCTCCATTGCCCCACCCCTATAGAGATTTCATACACCACCCCAACACCCCTCCCCCGCCACTATCAAATAACTCTACGATATTTGACAACCAAGTCTAAGCTTCATCTACGAATCAGGAACCTTCTGTCGATGCCCTGTTGTATGAAAGCAGCTGAAAGCCCGTGGCAGGTAAGGGATGGATGGCTTGGCATGAAGGGGGGAGGGGTTGGGGTGGAGTATGCAGGTGTGGTGGCAGACTTCTCTGACCAGTTGGTATTAAATGGCTCCTAAAACTTAAAACAGAAAATCATATCCTTTAGAGTTAGGGGACAATGGAGTTAGGTTTGTCTTATTCTAGCAATTGCCAGATTTCCTGTTCTCTCCTGGCAAGTCTTTTAGCAATTTGCTTCAGTAAATATATATGTTTGGGTTTTGTTTTGTCCTCTAAGTCTTCCCAAAGAGTTTTTAATTTCTACTTCAGTTTCATGGGATAAGCTATTTCCTCTTATTTTGCAGCTTTATAGCATATGAAGACCATAATTACATCTCCTGAGGTATGTTTATCCTATCCTGATGCTTCAAAGTTTTGCTACTTAAAGTGAGGTCTGTGAATCAGAAGAATCAGTATCACTTTGGAACTTGTTAGAAATGCAAATTCTCACCAGCTACACCCTGCTAGCCTACAACATTAGAATCTGCATTTTAATAAGATTTCCAGGTGATTCACATAATCATGTAAGTCTGAGAAACAGTGCTGTAAAGAGGCATTTGGATTCTTTCTTCCCCAGTCATTCACCCTGTGGAACTCTTTCTCACGGGTTACCTCCTGAGGAGGTAAAAAGTTGAGGGACATCATCCTTTTAATCAAATCAAATGACAGTAACCAGAGGGGATGTGGGAGGGGACAATGATGGGAAGGGCTTTCAGGAACAGCTATAAAGGACACAAGGACAAAACCAAGCGGGGGCAGGGAGGTGGGATCAGGAGAGGGAGGTGGGGATAGCTGGGGTGGGGAGCAGTGGTGGGGAGAAACTGGAAACAACAGTACATGAACAACAATAAGAAAAAAAACTTCTTGGTTCTTTATTATTATTATTAGAAAGGCCACAGAAAAAGAAACATTGTATGACCTCAGGGGACACTTGAGACCTTAACCATTTACTGGGTTTTATATCAAAATTCAAGCCTGCTAAACTCGTTGCCAATTCAGTGTTCCCGAACATGCTGACTTCTACCTCCCACTCTCGGAGAAGGGTCAAACAAAGGAGTGACTCCACCAAAACTCCCATCAGAGACTCTCCCAACTCAGAGGTCACACATTTTTAAGCCCTTCCAGTAGAGAGAGCCCCCTAGTGGTGTTATTTCAGCTACAAAGTTCATTATACTGCAAGCCTTGGAACATGACCTCCAAAATCATCAAAAATCCTGGAACTATTCCTAGATTGCCTTCCTCAAAGATGCTCAATTGCAGCATCAATAAAGTCATACTTAGAGGAAGAGGGAAGGGACTGGACGGAGACACAAGCAATGACAGCTGAAATCCTCAGGGCTCTACCTAGAGTTCCAAGTATAAGATGGTACCAGCAGCTTGTTAAAGCTTTCAGCAGACAATTCTACTTCCTAGAATCTTTCCATCCCTTTGTGTAACAATGTTTGGGGAAGTCTTTATTCACCCTCTGATTCTCTACGTAGAATTTCATTTTCCTTACATGCTGAGTGAACATGGCTCTGTCTTCTCACTACAGACATAGTCGTAAAACTGCTCCTTGAACTTGGCCTGTCATCGACCATCTCGTTTTAGCTATCCAGTCTTGCAACAGTCCTTGTCAACTCAGATGACAACCGCAGCCTGCTTCACAGCGTCCCAATATAACAGCTCCCTTTTGCAAATCTATTATTTGCAGAGAATTTCTACTTACTCGTTAGTAGGAAAGTTTCTGTCAGGAGCAATTGATCCTGGCAGATATTCTGAATTTCTTTTCTCCTCTTAAAATGATTCAGGCTTGGTCTCCCTTACACCATTCTCCAATCTGCTTCACCACTAGATCATTCATCCCCTGCAGTCAGGTCCTCTTACTCATCTAGTGTTTCCAGCGCCTTAAACTGGCAGATAATAGGCACTCAACAAATATTTTTGCACTGAAGATAATTGGAATGGAAAAACTAGAGTATTTCTCTGCAGATGCTGCTCTGACTGACTGACTGAGAAGGCCAAGGGATTACTCTAATAAAAAATTTGGAAATACTAATTCTCTGGTAAATACTTCTGGGCTTTTTGTTTGTTTGTTTGTTTTTTGGTGGCTGACACATTGAATTCAACCTCGTGACTTCCTGAGCTGAGAACCCAGATAAGTTGTGCCTAGAC